>OMLB01036700.1:6696-34286 GCA_900302555.1 Myripristis jacobus | reverse complement strand
GTTAGCTATCTGCAGGTTGTGTTGAGCCCTAGCGAGGCAAGCCTGCGCCTTTCCGTATGCACTGCACTGAGTGCTGGGTACTCTCCGTGCACAGAACACCATCTGCATTTTGCTGTTAACGCGCCTTCACATCCAAGGGAGGATTAGAAGAAAATCCCCAGGTTTTTTTCAACCAGTTGACAAATATCAGATTTGTCTCTAAAAATTAGCTCCATCTATATCTCCCACCATATGACACACAAAAAAGATTATCTTTAATACCCAGCCAGCTTGAGTATGGAAAAAGCAGATTAAAGTTTCAGTTTGGTCATATTTACCCAGCCACTTCAAGTATTAGTCTGCCTGTATTACGCACTAGACAGACCTCTCCACAATGACTCCCTCCCCACACTCAGACATTCATCCGCACCTACTAGCAGCCACCCATGCCTTTACCTTCCAGAAACAAGATGTCTGCCTTGAAACAATTAGACATCATACTTAAATAATTCATCATTTCCCAGTCAGTCTTTCTCTGCTATGTGTCCCTTAAACAGACAGAGTGAGCTGCCAAAGAGCCTAAAGTGAATAACAGCAGCAGGTGCCTTTTCAGAAGGAGCTTTGTAGTCTGCAGAGGGTGCTGAGCTGTTGTTTTAGTGGCCCACTGGTGAGGACCAGGGGGTGGCTGGGAAATGGTCCCAGTGGCTGACCTGAGACCCCAGTGCTGTCCTATTAACAGTGCACTCTCCTCAGAAAGTTAGCAGCGGCCGTGCCAGGCTGCCGTTACGCCTATCTCAGATTACTGTTTGCTTGCTGCCACTGAAACACAGCTGGACTAGAGCAATTTAATTTTCATTTATGGTCACCTTTTTCTTTACCTGCTTAAAAAAAGCCCCCCCCAAAAAAAACATTGCTCAAAATGCCCGTTTGCCAGTCCATCTATTTTTAAGAACTGTGCTTCTCAAAAACAAACTCCTTGACCCACAAGGAGGTCAGCTGCACAGGCAGTGACAGATTGCAAGGCTGGACATGCATGACTATTACCTATCAGCATGCATGAGAGGGATTTAAACATGGGAGTATGATGCTCCTTAAGCCTCTGCTAAGTCAGTATGTTCTTCCTGACCATTTCATTATCAAATGCATAATCGTCATCTGCTGAGGAGAGGACTGGAGGCCTAAGGCCCTACCTGGTGTCCTGGATGTTGGCTTCCTTGCTTCCGCTCAAGACCACTGCCCCACCCAGAGGTTGCTTTATGAACACAGGAGCCCCATAAATGAAATTAAGGTGTCAATTAGTCAATTACAGCATAATAACTCCGAGGGCAGACATTTAGAGACAGAGAGCACCTCGGCTAAGTTCATTTCCTCCGGCCCAGGAGCCTAGCGCTTGGCACACGTCACTCCCCACCCAGACTCGCTGAATAAGGGCCCCAGTGCTCTCCCTAATGTTATTTTCCCCTGGATATCTTTTTTGATCAACAATTTCCTTTCATGGGTTTGTTTTTCAGATGCAGGGGATGCACTTTTTTTCTCCCCAATTTGGCTAGGGAGAATTTTATAATTTAGTAATTAAAATCTTTGTTAGGCTTTAGAAATTGCAGCTAATTGAATTTAATGGGAAGATGAATTTCAATTTTATTTGATTAGCAGGACCCCTGGCATAGGTATTTATGGAAAAAACTCTACAAAAATATGCTGTGTGGGCTAAGATGGCATAATAGAATTACGGATAATCGGATTTCACTGTCATGAATTTCACTCTAATTTCACTATAATTTTCCATTAGATAGCTGGTTTACAAATATTTGCTCATCTGCGATGGGAAAGGCTATCTGTCTAAAATGATTATGGAGCGAGCCTTCAGAAATATGTCCCTTTTTTCCCCTCCCTTTTAAAAACCAGATTGCGAGGGATCAAAATTAGGAAGATTGCATTATGGATGTCTGCATCCGGGAGAGCAATGGGGGAGATATGATGATTACGGCCGGGGGATGAAAGCAGTGTCAAGAAAAATGTATGACTCAAAAACATAGGCCTTTTCTATCTAGAAAATCTCTGCTCTCAGCACACTGCTGCCAAGCAGCATGCTATACCATAATTCATGTAATAACATAAACACTGCGTGAACAAAGAAAGACTTTATAGCATGTTGACATACGTACATTACCTCATTCGAGCTCCATGTTAATTGTGCTATGCACCTAAAATGGAATTTTGCTGTGGGAAATGTATATGTATATACTGTATGTATACAGCTGTGCAGCAATTATGAAAATCAAATGAGATTCTGAAGAATCATTGTCATAAGTAATGCAAATGATGATCATCGAGTAGTGGTGTATTGCCATCATCATTGTTCTGGCTATATTTGTGGGTAAGTTTAATATTCAGCTCTCTCTCTGCTTGAAAATAAATATATAATGCAATATAAACAGACGTGAGAGGGAATAATATCCTACATCACAGACAACCCAGAACAACACTAAGGTGAACCCTTGTTGAATCCCGCTTTTAAAGCCCCTGCATCAGAATTAAGCTTTTACACGTTCAATTTCCTGCCAATTTTACAATATCATGACAGTGAATACCAAGAATAAACTTGATCCATTGTCTGCTGGAAAACACAAACTCTTTCTTTTTGTTGTCTCTGAAGGGGCAGAGCAGTGCTTTACGCCTCTCTTCCCTCTGTAACCCCCACCTGGACACTCTGCCACTTAGCGCAGCCCCCCCACACACACATCACCCCACCCCTCACCAGCCCACACCCACACCCACACCCACTCCCTCCTTTCCTATTAGCTCACTCACTCTTTGCCCCGAACTGCCAGAGACAGCAAGAGGGGTTCAAAAACACAATCTGACTCTCGGCAAAGGTCAGATTTCTCACTCGGCATGTCTCTGGGCTTTGGGCACAAAAGCCACTGAATTCACATCTTTCAACTGGGCCCTGGCTTTTGTCCTGGGGAATGGAGGACTCGGAGTGGGCCCTGCACCAGACCAGCCCCTCCTGGAGTGCACTGTCAGGGGCAGCCAAACGTCTGGCCCGGCGGCCCTTTGACTGATGTACCCCTGCCATGTCACACGCACGACAATGTGCACGCACGCTCACACACACACACACTCCACCTTGCCCTCAACATTCTCCAGCATGCACCATACAATACCCACAGCCCACATCAAACGAAAGGCCCCACAGCTCTTTATGAAAAGTAATGGTTTCGCCCCCAAAGATGGCAGCTCGAGGGCCAGAGGGCCGTAATGCATGGCCGACAGACCCTCCCTCCTGCGGACGTTTTGCATTAATGGAGTTACACGCTCTCTGATATTTAGTTTAGATGCACTGTTTGAATTTCTGTTGCTCTAGGTATCGATATGCTCTACCTGTGTGGACTAAATCAGCAGAATCACAGCCTCGCAGGCAGATGGATGTTTTCATATGTTATTTATTTACCGTCACTAATTCCACCAATAACTATTAAATATTTTAGATTTAGCAGAACTATCGATATTTGATCTTGGTGATAGATAAAACACAAAACAGTTTCATACACTTACACATTATAACAGTTGATTTAGGTGTTCACAAGCACCCATCACTTTAAAAATATAAAGAATGAATGCAGCAGTGATCTCAGTACTTTGTAGTGACTGTTGTTATGTTAAGTGACTGTATTTCATGCATTGCACACAATCCAAGAGGGATTCATAAGCATGTGTAGTCACTTCAGTCTGGGCTGAATGTTTAGCCTCAAGTTTGTTTTGGTAATGATCCACATGGGCATCAGACCTCACCAGTTGTTGCTAATCCACCAAACAAATATGTTTGTTCATCATAATCTTCTTTACTGTACAGTATGTGATTGATAAAGAGCCTTTGGACTGACATTTGACAAGATATCTTAACCAAGACCTTTAAACATGCAGCATTTCTCTGGAAAGCAGATGCAGTCCTGTACAACAGAAAGTAATAGATTTTTATCTTCTGGCTAACGAGGTATTGCGGTAGTACTTACTGTTCAATGTTAGGTCAAGGGTGAAACCTTTTGATAGAAACCCTTTTAAGGGCATTTTGCTTTAAGTGGGTTATGAAAGAGGAGAATGAGACCTTTTATCCATTATTAACCTGGGTGAGTCATCATAATTTCAGAATCAACCAAAACCTATTTTATGTACATACTTTGGACTTTGCTGCTAGCAGTCAGGAACTGAAGCCAGGACTCATATCGCAGCATTATGGTTCATAACCATAAATGTGTTCATTTCCTCTTTTCTAAAAACCAGTAAATGCTAGGCATGTACCTTCTTTGTTTAAAAGAAAAATGCTGTTGAAAACAGGAATACCCAGTGACCTTTCATTGTGTGATATGTTTTGTTATTTTGTGTCAGTCCTTTGTAAATTCCACATTCTTGACATAGAGCCATGTTTACAGTATATGGGCATTATGTACAAATGGTCCAGAGGCACTTTGCATGCCACTGCGGAAGAAACTGCCAGGCAAATAAGGGGTTTGTCTTATAAAGTATTCATTGTCACCTGGTAACGGCTGTCGTTTATCATTTCACCTGAAATTACAATGAAAACTGATAGCTTATCAGAGGGAGGGAAGGAGAAAGAGGCTGCTCCGAGGGAGAGAAGCAGAGAAAGTTTACAATATACTGCCGAAATAGAGAAGATCAACATTATGTTTTGGCAGCATAAGTGAGTTATTTATGACATTATAAGCCACAGTTTTCGAGTGGCTTAAACATTTCTGTAAATATTTTTCAACACTCCTGACTGCAAGTGGCAAAAGAGGACAATTACATTTGTCATTTTCAGTTTGAAATTTGTTTGAGCTAAACCACGGGTCCCTTTAATGCATTACATTAAATAATTAATTCATAGCTGGGTGGTACGCTCGATAATATTGACATAATAGACTTCCATTCAGTTTTAAATATGACAGCTAGCAAAAAAAAGATGTGTTGTTTTAAAGCAACTTTTAAGAGGTGCTTACACTGTATTTCATTAAAAATAAAAAGTGAACAGAACAAAAGAGAATTAAAGCACTTTTTTGTACGTCATAAAAATATGTTATATGAATTTACTATATTTTGCTCCCTAACCCCTTTTTTTTTTAAATGTTGAGCTCCCCTCATTTGAATAGAGGCAGTGCAGGCTCCACCCCAAGAGAGTTGAAAGGCTAGAAGACCACAAAGATGGAAAAGGCCAGCCCACTGAGGGAGGGAAAAAAAAACTGCTCCGGTTCCTCTGCCATAATTTCCTATCAGCCTATTCAGACAACATCACCAACAGCTTGGTGTGTGCGTGTGTGTGTGTATGGGAGCAAAGCAGAGCGAGAGAGCCAGCACACGAGAGGCAGAGAGAGAGAGAGAGAGAGAGAGAGAGAGACAGAGAGAGAGAAAGAGAGAGAGAGCGAGCGAGAGAGAGAGAGAGAGCAGGGAAGGGGGAGGCTCCGTATTCTTTCACCTACCCCCCATCAAACCACAGGAAGGAGGGGCCAGACCCTAAGCTGCCAATCAAATCTGCTCGTGGCAGCCGGCATTATCTCAGCAACAAACTATTGACAGATTACATGTCAAGGAGTTTAGTGCATGATTGAAGGAAGCCTTTTTTTTTTTATCTAGTTACTTTTCCGCTTTATTTCCCCTTTCACCAACCAACATTCGAATGACTTTCTGACAGAGTTGAGTAATATTATGAAAGTTACATGTCTGAGAGGATTTAACTTCGACTTCCCTGAATATGGTGAGTACTCTTCTTCTTTCCCATCTTTGCCCGATATGTTTTATTAGTTGACAGTTTAAGGTGTGCCATTATCTCTGACTAAACATACAGAGGGGGGAAGTTGTTCATGATTAAACTATGTGCCAGCGCGTACATATACCCGAGTGTAGCTACACCCTTATTTATAGCTCTTTGACAGTGCCCAAAGGTGACTGCAATATCAAATATGATCTGCCTGTTCTCTAGCGCACGCTCACTCACAACACTGTGTTGCATATGAAGAAAGTTTATGAAGGCAGTTTCATTTTCTCTTGTAAGAGTCAATGTGTATTTCTGTTCTGTGAGATGAAACCAGCATAACTTGCTGTCAGGCTTTTTTTTTTCTCTTCCTCTATGTCTTTTTTTTTGGTTGTTTGGTCCCTTGGTTTAATTACATGTTTTTGAATAAGCCTACATTTGGTACTATAGAAATACAGGTACTGGCTTTACTCACACAGGCATTGGCAATGTCATTAGGGTGCCTTGAATGGCCTAAGGGTTTGTTGCCAAGGGGACAAAGCAAACAAACTGTTGTGTTGGTTGTGTTGTCACACATGTAAAGGGAACAGGAGCAGTGCTAACACCTTTTCAGGTACTTCTAATTAGTTTATGTACACAGGTGCATGTTACATTAATATGAAAACAGCTGCTGTTTAATAAAACGAGGTACAGGCTTAGCAAAATTGTTATTAGAATATTAAAAAAATCACTCAGAATATTTCCAGCTGTCCTCGGTGTGCAGAATTTGTATAAAAATTGGAGCCATTGGGCAGATTGTTTTAAATTTTATTCCCCTTGTCACGGTGAGATAACAATTAGTCGTTCTCTGCACTTTTTGGAGGACAAACTTGCCTTATTGTAATAGGATTACCCCTCATACTTATGAGCTTCACTCTCCTAGCCACTTTACTTGTAAGAAGGGTTATGTGAGTGTGTGTGCGTGTGTGTGTGTGTGTGTGTTTTAAAATAAATTGCATTTCACATATTCATGAGGTGTGTTTACCGTCCCGTCACATCCAGTTTGTTTTTTGAGTACTGTATGTACGTGTGTGTGTGTGTGTGTGTGTGTGTGTGTGTGTTTGTGTTTTCTCAGTTTGCATGCACTGTGCGGTGTCTCCCCTCATGCATGAGTGTGTGTGCTGTTCATATTCCCTGTTTAATTTTTATTATTTGTACCACAGATAAATATGACTAACTTTTTTGAGTCATTATAGACTCCCAGTGAGGTCGGTTAATCTTATCTGTCTTACATTTTATGTGTTTTATTTTAAACACATTATATTAACATCATAAACAAATTGTAGGGACATTTTAGAGTAGGGTGAATTTTTTTTGAGATTATCAGAATGAATCAAAGGTTCAAAAAGATGCTCAAAAAATGTTATATACAGGATCCCCCTTTTTTATCAGTTTACATTTTTGGAAAAAAAAAACATTTTAATTTGAACTTTACTGAATCCTGGTTTTGCTTCAGACTCTTGTTTTTAGTGTTTTCTTGTCAGTTCCAGATTCACCCTGCGTCTTATCTGAATTAACAATTTTTTTTTTCTTGCTGTCTCCTGCTGTCTGTCTCTCTGTTCACCACACTTGACACCATATTGGCTTCCCTGCTTTTTAACTTGTACATGGCAGAATTAATGAAAATAACATGCAATCTAAAGATGATGTTTCTTATTAAATATAGCTGTGAGAGAATCTGCTGTCGACCACTGTGACCACAGGGTTGCACAAACAGATGCACAAGAGACATGATGGGCTCAGTTATTATCGCGTCGGTTACTTTAGTTGTCCTGCATTACAGTTTAAAATAACTGCAAACAACTGTTATCGTGACACACCCTAATTTCAAACTTTTCGTCAGCTCGGAAAATGTTTTTCTACCCTCTTATGAGTCATAATGTTGATTGCTTTCTCCCTCAGTGAGTTGTCTCATTAACCCTTTGTGGCCCTCTCCACCTTTTACAGCCTTCCACAAAACCAGGATGAAATGAGGGAGAAAAACAAGCGCAGGTCTGAAGGCCCTCAATAACCTTTTATCACAATTTAGCAATAACCTGAATCAATTTGATGTCTTAAGCAATAAAAAATGCTGTTGCTGTCCTATTTCTGCCGCTCCTTGGTTGACAGTAAATTTACATTTTTTAATTAAACTAGCTGGAATTTTTATTAGGGGGCTGGGCTATGCTAATGGGAATGTTGTGTACAGCAGATTAACAGAGTTTTGAAATAAATTTAACAGGGAGACGTTTGGAGTAAAAAAAAAAAAAAATGCAAGCCATTGTCTTTAACCTCTTTTATGCCGATTTCTCCTGGGGGATCCTTGGTATTCTGAGGAGCCTTGTTAGGGAAGAGTGCTTCTCAGCAATGAGGTGATTAGTATCGCCTTGTCAACCGAGGAAAAACATTCACATTGTCAAAAAAAATTTTTTTAGACCTTGCTCAAGTGATCCCTAAATATATGCTTTCTTATCACCTACATATGTATTTTAATATGCTGACACAATCAACATCAGTTTTATTAAGTGACAAATCCTCACTTTCACGTTCAAAGTAAATATTTAGAGGGGGAAAAAAAATCGCTGCCCACAAAATCTCTATTTTACTTTTTTTAATGTAAACAAAAATCAATTTTTATTTCAACATTTTTATCTCTGTTATAAAAATCCCTGCATATGGATGGATTCTTTTTCCTTTCATGCCTAAATTAATTTAACTTCTACCTCCAAAATTATTACATTTTGTTTTAAACCTGTATCTGAGGACAATTATTGAAATGTCAAATGCAATTGTTAATCGCAACGTATATGTTTGTATAGTTTTATGGTCCGCTCTGAGTGTTTGATTGATGTTGCGCGAGGCTGTGTGTGTTATGCCTGGTTTTAGCAGAGTAGCAGGGAGAGAGAGTGGGGAGCATAGACAGCAGCGCGGGGGAGGGAGGTGTGTATGTGTGTGTGTGTGTCTGTGTGTGTGTGTGTGTGTGTGTTGTGGCTGAACGGGGAGCAGCTGGGCTCTTGCCTGTGTACAGCATGTCCCTGTCCTTTGTCATAAATAAGAACAGGAAAATAAAAGTGGTGGAAGGTGTAGGGGGTGTGTGGCGCCACACGGATGCTTGTGTAACCTCCTGTTCAAAGGCCTCCGGTTTCCCCACAACATCAATGAATATGGGCCATGCAGAAGCCCAGACATAAGCCCAGTCATAAGTTATGTGTTCAGAGCAGATGGACAGCCGGTTAGACTGTAGCGGGGCGAGAGTAGAGTGCCACCGCTGTGGAAAATATTACTCCATTATTTTTTGTGTTTTGTTTGTTTTGTTTGAAGCACTGAGTGCGGACAGGACGGGAGATGAACCTGGATTAGGATAAAATGTAGGGGAGACACAGGAGAGATGGCTCTTCCGGCGTTCCTCCTGGGCTAGCAGGCACATGTGCACCAGGATGAGGGGTAACCTTTAATTTTGTAGGGGTTTGCTGAGCAAGTATACTGGCTCACATTAACACCTGCAATTTTCCCAGCACAACCACTGCCTGCTATATATGACTACTGAATAGTTCCACTGAATTCATTTGGATATGTGGAGGTCCAAAAGATAAAATTACAGCTACAATAGATGTGTCAAAACACTTGGTTGTTTTGATTGCAGTGCCCTTAATTCCTGACTGCCAACCTAAAGCAGGCTGTTAATACTGCAAACATGTGAAACCCATATTTAGATCCTTAATTCAAAGAGCACATGCCCTGTAATACCAGCCTAGAAACTACAACCATTCACCACACAGCAGTTTTAAGGAATAACGCATAATGATCTTTCTGCTAATTACTGTGACTTGCAGCTTTTTCCACTGATCACGTGCAAAAGACTTGGAATCAGAACAGAGGGAGAATTTTTAATGCTTTTAAATTAGAGTGAAGCCGGTGGAAACATTGCTCACTCATGTTTGAAGCTGTACATTTCCACAGTTCAATATCAGTCTCTCCAGACCGGACTCTCATACACACAAAAAGATATGTGCAGAGCATAGAAAGGGAATAGTCCCTTAATTAAGCAATGCTTAAGCTGCCCTCTGTTCTTGTTGTTGTGCATGGATGCACATTCCCAGATGTCCACGTGTCCAAGTGTGACTGCATGCACTGCGCACGTATGAACACACACACACGCCTGCGTCCACACACGCGCACACACACATTGAGGACAAAATCAAGCCTAAAATAAGACAACAGGAAGAGGAGTGACGCCAGAGGAGATAGAGATCATATCCATTGTGTGAGCGTGTTGTGTGTACGATGGTCTTACTTGCTCTACAATTTCAGGTTCAGTGCTCTATCGACATAACTGGACAATCAGTGACACATTATTAGATAAATACTGTGACTATTGGCTATTATAACACTTCCATTAAGCATTAGGTTGCTTATAGAGCTATTTATTTATATTTTCACACGGGGCAAAGTTCGAGTCAGCAATGCTGCTCCATCCACTTGAATATTCAGCCCTCTTTTATTGTTATTATTGTTGCTACCTTGGATTGCTCTTGTGGCTGTTTCCTTGCATTTAGTGCTTCAAGCCTTTCTTTTTATGACTACACATAAGAGTAGGCTATTAAAGTGTGCACATGGCTAAAACCCTAACCCTAACCCTAAAACTGGACTACTCCAATCTGAACACGGCCTACCCCAGTTATGATTTTATCCAGGTTGAGTTAATCAGACAATGCTGTTTACATGAACATTTCTTCCTCTGAGAATTGTCTTAATTGGGTAAATATCATAATATTGCAATCCTTAGAAACACAGTCAGTGAGTCCATGATTCACCACAACACCACTTCTGTATATAAGACCATGATCTTAGTCGGTGTGGCAGAAAGGATTCAAATAATGCGTTCTGGACCCCCATTGGACCCCAGTTCCCGTTCCTTGGTTTGACCTCAATGAGCATGGGAACTCCCAAGTCAATATTATGTAACATGTGTTTGTCAGATAATAGTGGTTGGATCACGGTTCATTACCAGGTTGGTCCTTGCTAGTTGTTCATCAGGTGCTGGTTGAGGAATGGGTCATTATAATTGGCTAATGGCTGTTTGCTGGTTGGGTGATAGGGCTTTTCAAACCCAGTGACCCACATTGTTCTTTAAGGTTTTAGTCAGTCAGCTATGAACCGTCCTGTCTCTTTAGTCACAGTCTCTGGTCCCTCTGACGCACCCACACTGTCATGGTGGCTGACCTCTGTGTGTGGGTGTGTGTGAGTGTGTTTGTCTGTCACAGTCAACAAGCCTCCACGCATTTCTTCTCCCCATTCTTGTTTGAAGTCCACGGGGGGTGGGGGACTGCTCGGACAGCCATGGAAAATAGGCCTCCCACCTCCTTGCTGAATTTGGAGATGGTCTGCTGTTTAAAAGTAGTATGTCTGTGTGAGATTGACAGTATGGCCCTGGGTGTACTGTACAAATGCCTGAATACACATCTAGCCTGAAGAAAGCCAGACAAGGAGGATTAACAGTTGCCAGACAGCATTCAGTAAAGATAACTGGCTGTAATTTGCTGTAGACATGGTAATTTGAGATCAGACCAAGTGATTTTTTGCAATTTATGCAACTAAAAACCAACAAATAAGGTCTTGTTAAATCCAAAATATATGAAAACCATATTAACAGCTACATGCAAATAAGCATCTGTCACTCTTAAGACGAATTATGATTGATGACACAAGTGTTTGTTTTGCCTACAAAGTCATTCCTCATCTAATTCCACTGAGACAGGACAGCAGATTATTTGCAGCCTGTGTTGACTCGATGATTAGCAGACATAACTGTGCAGCTCCTTGCTGAGTCGGTGAGTTTCTGAAGCCAAGAGTCAAGTGGGTGAACGTGAAAAGCAAACCGCAAAAAAAGGTGTGCCAGAGTTCATCTACAACCCCCTCCATCTCCTCACCCCGCTCTCTCACTGTGAGCGAGCACACCTCACCTGTACATCACTACTAACGCTCCATACAAGGCAGTGCTGAGTCAGCATGAACCTCAGGAGCCAAAATGCTGTCAGAGTAAAGTAGAGCCGAGGAGACGCTGAGTATTTGTAACGCACCAAACAGGCTTAGCGTAGAAATCCACTTGGGCTCATGTGGTGGCACGGTGTAGAAGTCCATCCTTTCACACACAGGTTAGCCTTTCTCCTTGCAGCTACATGTCAATCAAGAGCCTTGTGTCCTGGTTAACTTACCTTTAGCAAGACCTATGGACTCATACTAACTGTAAGCTGCTCTGGATAAGAAGGTCAGCTAAATTCCACTTGTATAAATGTCAAAATGTACCATGTATTTTAGACTAATAATAGAGTAATTCAAGAGCATTTGTACCATTCAAAATTTCAAGAAGACTTGCCATGTGAACTAATTAGTGATAGATAATCATAGAAACCTGGCACACTTTTGGCCAAAGAGTGTTTTAAGGCCAGTCGCCAGAAAAAAAAATGGTGGCATTTTATAATCTGCAAATCAAGTATTAGTTGAACTATGAAACTTGAAATGTTTTCAAATGAAATGTGCTAATGTTAACACTCATGTGATGTTGATGCAGGCTCCACTAGATTGGGTATAATCTAAATGTTAACATTACAACATATTTGCTGGTTTGCAGAAACATTAAATGGTGACATGGTTATTGCTCTCCCAATACAATGTCCTCTTCTTCCCAAACTTCCGTAAAAATTTCTTTTCACTTGCCTGTTAATTCACTTGTTGCTGCTCATCTCTAGTAGTTTGTCTGTTATTGCTGACCCAGTGACACCTTCTTTCAATATGACAAAGACCCCAGAAAATGAGTTCGAACAATAAAAACACAAAACCAAACTACATTTAAGCACATCAGCTTCTTATACCCATATCAAAATAGCATTAGGTGGCAAAGTTATCACAAACATTCTTCTTTCTGATAACTGATTACCAAAGAGACAAGTATCAATAACAGTCATCAGTTGGCATGAAAACATACAAGCCACATTTTCAGTAACTAAATGTTTGGCTGGTTAGGTTAATGGAAACAAACACAAAATCATCAATGTGTTCCTTTTTTTCCCTAATTATCTGAACTTAGTCTCACATCTTTATCACATAAGTGAAAACATAAAGGAAAAACAATATTTACCTCGCAAAGTTTGGCTTTTTACTATTCTACTTTCATGTGAGAGTCCGTTGACCCCCTGTGTGCTTGTGCTTGACCCCTTTACCTTCCTGTAAGTCAAATGTCAAATAAATGTGTTTTTGATCAGTAAAACAAATACAAAGGGGGCACTTAGACAAAGGACACTCAAGACTGTAGGTAGAAATGTGTCTACTTTCTCCCTGAAGACTGAAAGGGGACACAATTGTTGCACACAAACAAAATAAACAGAGAGAGTAAGACAGGGAGAGGAGGAGAGTCAGGATCTACTGGTTCTCTGTTGAACTATTACAATGACCATGACAACTCCAGTGGCCTTATCAAATAAAGCAACAAACAGGGAGGAAAACTTTCTGGTCCCATAAACATAGCATCTGTTGTCTAAAATGCCCCCCACGCCCATCTCCATCACAGACAAGGAGACAAATAAACAAGGAAACAAGGAGACAAGGACTGGTTGGCAACGAAGGGACCTCTGTTATTCTCTGGGTTTGGTTTAAATGATCACAGTTAGTGATAAAACAGAAATATATTGTATGCCTCTCCATGCGTATTGAAATGTATGACATACACACACAGACACACACGCATTGCTTGACACACACAGGCATACACACACACATTTTGACAAGTTATTCATTTGCCACCACCTCTCTGTATGTGATACTGGTAGGTAACAGGAGGCAGTGATCCCTTTTCAAAGCCTCTTTTGTGGGTATACATGTCTTTCTTTCTGTTTGGACGACCCATCCATCATGGCAGATTCAAATGATTGTAACATACCTCAACCACGTCTTATATGCAGTATTTGTATAGTAAGTTAACACAGGTCTACAGTGGATGGTAGAGACGAATAAATAAGAAACATAGAACAAAGACAGGTCACTGGTATAAAGCAATCCCTCAGTATTCAGATAGCACCTTACACTTCATCTTCACACCTGCAATAAGGTTTTGAAACAAAGAAACCTCACTAATGCAACAATTTGTGAATTTGTCCCCATATCACATCTGTGGTTTTCCAGTGTTTGCAATGAGTTAAATAGAATTAAATAAGTTTAAAGAGAGACCAACATGGCTTTAATGAGCTAATAAATGATATCAGGCTTTGATACGGTCAATCTACAGAGCTTCTGTTCAACAGTCAACATTGACCCCTCAGTATGTGCTCAAAAAGTAGCAGAATTGAGTCCTGTCATGCACGGAAATACTGCTTATTTTGGTCAACATTAGAATCTTTTTGTCCGTCTTTTTTTCTGATTGTCTCTGTTATGATACAGCAGATTCTTGGAGTTATTCCATTTCATGACCAACTGCACACAGTAGTCTGGATGAATCTGAGTCTGGAGTGGTGATCATTTGAAAATCAAGTCTCTTCAGCAAGGAAAAAGTTTGTTTTCACTCCAGACGGCAAGTTGATTCTGTCCAGACACAACACAGCCTTTTCTCTGCTTGCATCACAACAGGAATCCAAGGGTGTTTCCAGATTGCACATGAATTGTTCCGCAGTTCTGCAGCTTCACTGTCCATCGTACATATAACCCATTACTTGGACACAGTTTTCATCAGTGTCAGATGCTCGTTGTTCAGTCAGACCAGCAACTGCGACTCCAAGAGCAAACAATCTCTGGAAAAGGTCCGCGTTTTATTTATATTCCTTCCTCTTTTCTTCTTACCCTCGTCTCCTTCCATTTGAGGGTAGTTACAGGTTTACCAAACAGTCATTAGTAGTGTTACTGAGGAGATCTCACAGGACGAGCAGGTTACTGACAGGTGAATAAATACTTATATGAGGGAAGTCACTCTGCTGCACCTCTGGATTATCCACAAAATATACCAAGAACCCATTATGTGTACCTGGGGGGAATATATTGAGATGCACATGTCATATATACTGATATAGTTTTCCTTAACACAAAAAAAACTAAACAGGCATACTGCATTCATTCATTCATTCACTGAACCCCGCATTCATTCGCTCTTTTCCCATATTTCTGAACATTCGGTGAACTTACTTGGGGTGATTGTTGTTCTACATCAGCATTGCTCTCATAGCTGCTTTACTGATCCGTTTGCGGTTCTTCCTCATCCTCCTCTTTGGTGGTGGTGGACGGGCTGGAGGCCTGGGGCCTGCTGGAGCTGACTGTGGCCGTGTGGTAGTGGTAGTTGTTGTGTCTGAAAGAATAGGATCAACACGACGCTATAGAGTTACAATTTCTTTAAATCAATGATTTTTGCTATCGTGGACTTTGTTATATCTACAGAGCCAGTAACAAGTAATTCATTCTACTGAACTAAATTATTTTACCTCCAATGCATAACTCAAGTAAACTCTTTTACAACGTAACTTAAATGGGATCTCTCTGATCTCTTATTTATGTTTTGATAGAGCCAAAATATGAAATCATGTCCATTACCTGTTTTTTGTGTTGTTGTTTGCAGATGATGATGATGTTTATTATGTGGGTGTTGCTGCTGACTCTCTTTCTCCTTTTCCTTTCTCCTCTCCCTTTCCTCCTCCTCTCGTTTCAGTTGCTGCTGTCTCAGTATTTCTTTCTCTTCGTCCAGCCTCTTGTGGAGGAGCAGAAGTTCTTTCCTCTCCTCCTCCAGTTTCTCCTCCTCGATCTGCAACCTCCTCTCATCCTCTGGAGTATCATTTGGTCTCCGTTTCTCGTGGTCTCGAGGTTCTGGGTTGGGCTCCTTGGTAGGTCGGAGCCTACTCCTAGCTCTCGCATTGGTTGCCTCAGTTGGACTGAACTCGGTTTGAGGATTCTGAGTGGCAGCCTGAGAGAGATCATGTAAAACCTTGGATCTGTCTCCTTGCCAAGAAGGGCTGTCTGTTTGTCTGTCTTGTTTCTGTATTCCATGATCCTTGGTTACGTTTTCGTCAATGTAGCTAAGACGGTCCTCCTCTCTTCCTGTCATCTTAACCTTTCCCTCGGTACTGTTAAGCAGCAACTTATCTCCAGCTTCTACCCACTTGTCCTTTTCCTCAACACTAACACCAGCTCCAGTGTTATCAAATGAAGAAGAGTCCTGATCTGAGATTCTCCCAGACTCTCTGGCCACATTTTCCTGACTCTCAGTCATATCTTTAGTCCCGAGGGGCCTGGTGGAGTTATGTTCCCAGTGTGGAACATAGAGAATAGCCTCCCTAGACCGTGATATGCCTTCCCCAGCCAGACTGTACCCATCTCCAGGCTGGGTGAAAGTGTCTCCTCTGGGGCTCCACTGTTGTTCCAGTTGGTCATCCACTTGAACCCTCTGGTTGTGCTTCAGCTCATCCCAATGATGGAGCTCTTCTTTGGAGCGTGCCTTGCCCTTTCACAATGGAATTACATAAATTCTGTTAATTTCTGTTTAATTTGGTATAGTTCAGCTGAGTTTCATTCATTTGTATTCAAGTGAAATTAATCCCACAATTTGAATTCAGTTAGATTCTATCATTTTAAACAGTTTTAATTGGACAGTTTTATTGTAATGAGACTAGCCAATTAAACCCCTGTGATACTGATAATGACTGGACAACATCAAAAAAAAAATATATAGAGTAGATGATTAATGTATGCAAATAAATGTTCAACCACAATAAAATTGCATGCACTAATAGAACTGTAAGCATGTGACATAAAACCACCAAGCAAATGGTATCTTAAATGCACAACATCATGTATACCTGTCCTTGTCCCTGTCCATGGCTGAGGGTCTGGTTTCGATGCTGGTCCTTATTGTGACTCTGCTGTCTGCGAGAGGATTTTTTCTTGGGCGCTGGCAACCGCGGGGCAGGCTGGCAGCGACACTCCACGTGATCCACCACCGACACCACAGCTTTAGCATAGGAGGGTCTTTTATTAACATACTGGATCTTCATAACCTGGAGAGGGGGAGAGGAAAAGGGCAAGATAAGAAATCAGAGTGTATGAATGTGTGTGTATGTGTTTCCTCTGTGTGTGTGTATGCATTTACCTGCAGGTATCTGGTGTGTGTGAGGACAGGGACACACTGCAGGCTCTTGGTGTTGCAGCAGCCAGAGCAGCGCTGCACCTCGACACATGGCGGCCATAACAGGAAGTTGGCATTGCTGCGGTCCAGCATGGCCCTGGTGACCTCTACCACCTCTGTACGAACTTTACACAGAGCCTGCTGGGCCGGCTGGGCATCTGAGGTGATGAGATATTACTGAGTGAGTTTTTTTTCTTTGTTTTTTTTTTGTTTTTTTAACAGCATAAAGAATACTCAGTACTAAAATGTACTACACCATTGATACACTATAGGTTTTATATTTTGTCTTTCAAAAAATAATGTATTTTGATAAAGAATTATTTGGCAATATCACACATGAACCTGTGGCTACAGAGAATGCACTCCCTTTGAGCATGCATTTGCTGAGCCACTAAATAAAAGGCAACAATCAAAATCCACATGGGACTCTAATGATTCATCACCACTATCTAAGCCCACCCAAGTAATGTGGAGATGAGTGTCTGGCAAATAAGATCGGCCTAATGACGTTATTTCATTTGGCCCACAAAGTCATCTACAGTGACTCACATGTCTTGAGTGCATGTGTGTTTTTGGGGTTATGTGATACATGCTGGTTATACAAGACCTATTTACAAATATATACAGTAGCAACCAATGTATTAGTCACCATTATTCACCAGCACCTATCCTACAACTATCCTGTATCAAAAATAATGTATTTCACATAAATAGATATGCAGCAACTCTTTACATTTGCTATTGGCTGAATAACCAACAAAAACTGAATCCCCCTAATTCTTATTTGAAGAGATGGCACTTGATTTTTTTTTAATTGCTGCATCTTTAAACATGTAGAAAACATGGACCAAAGGCTTACAAGTTTGCTGCACACACAAAAGTTCACTCTTCAACAGGATCAGTCTCTCTCTCTACTACTCTGGGATCAGTTTACATGTAAGTGGATTTTACAGCAAGAGTTTAAATATGGATAGATGTGGAGCCGTTAAAATCTCTTCATACTTGAGTGAACCCAGCAAAAGACCTCAGACAAATGTAGATTGATGTATAGAAATTCAGCCATCTGCTTTATCATGACAGGGGGAAAAAGGTCAATGGGGATGATTTTACCGTGTCACTAAAACCATACTTGTCACATTAATCAGCTGCCAGGAAGGCTGGCTGAGCCCACTCCAAGTCCTCTGCTAATGAGGATGGAGCACTTCTGTGTTCGTGGGGAAAATCAGGAATCCTCCAAGCCAGCATTACAACCTCCAACTGACTTATCGGAGTGTAAAATGTGAGTATATTTTTTGTCATCATAGTTGATGCTTTCATGGTCACACAGAAGACAGCCATGAGAATGCCCACTAAGAGAGTAGATGTTTGATCTGGAAGAATTTATTCTCATATCAAGGTGATGACAATGAGTCTCTTTCAAGGTATTCCACAACTTTGTACTCAGCCTGAGTACAACCAGACTTCCAGATGACACGTGGTAAATCAGAGAGGGAGCTGGAGGTTAAACATATGTATACCATTTAGAGATAAGTCACAGTCACTCAGAAATAGATAAAGACATAGGGAATTTGGTGAAAGGGACATAGGGAATTTGAGTAAAGCACAGAAATAGGGGGATATGGATGATTCATAAACACATTTCCACCAAGTCAGAATGGTTCATGGGTGCTACAGCTTATCCATTTAACATGAATGAATGCAAACTATTTCAAATGCCACTGCCAGCTGGAAACACTGCATGCCAACAATGTCCAGTTCTGCCAACAAAACATAAAAATAAGAGAGGACAGAGGGATGCAACATTACAAAAACAAAGGGTAAACTCACCCAGGCTCCTTGGCAGTCTGTGACCTCCATTGGCTGGTGAAGTTTCGTCCTCCTCATCTGCAACAAAACAATTAACAAATATAGCTAAAGTTAGCACATGAGAGCGAGACAATTTTTTTTTTTTTTTGGCTTTTGGGGGTTTTGGGACATTATTATTTTTTCTTCACTCTAAGGCCTTCTAGCGCCCTCTGCATGTGAGGAGATAAAGGATAGAGTAGAGGTCATTGCATGTGGGTGTGTGTATGTGTGAGCATGCACGAGAAGATAGAAAGGGAGAGGGAGAGAGAAAGAGGGTGTGGGGGCAGTTGAAGTCATTACATGTAAATATGAATGTGTATGCGTGTGTGTGTGTGTGTGTGTATGTGTGTGTATGTGTGGGCACATGAGACTGAGAAAAACAGACAGACATGGTTAAAGTCATTGTTGCATTGTTTATAGTTCTAACTTTGTGTGTGTGTGTGTGTGTGTGTGTGAGAGAGAGAGAGAGAGAGAGAGAGAGAGACTTTCTCAATTTGTTTGTCTGTGTTGGTTTTATCAACAGTGATGTTTACTAGTCACAGTTAGGTTAGAAAACTAGCCTTTTTTTTTCTTTGTATGTTCCTTTTCTGCCACTCTTTAAATTAACCATGTACATTCTTTTCAGTTCAGTATTCCCTTGACTGCCATTTCCAGGTCATTTCAGTAGTGTGAGAACAATTTATAAGTAACAAAGTCAAAATTATTAATTGCTTGTTAATATATGCAGTGAAAAACAGTCACTTTACTTCCATCTGGAAATGGAAATGATGAAAAATATGTTATTGATGAATAGATCTGTGATGAATGACGCCCAAATACATCTGAGTCTGTGTCAATAGTAGTAACAGTAGAACGCTCTGGGTCTTTACCTACGGAGTCAGTGAGCAGCAGCAGTTGAAGGTCTTCTATGGAGGAGATGGGACTGCTTCTAACCAGCTCCACCAGGGCTGCAGGCAGAGGGTCCCCCTGGAGCACACACACACATATCCACATAGACACACACACAAAAATAAGAGAATTATGAATAAAGGAGGGCAGTGCAACCAGTGTCACTGTGCCGCCTCCTGGGACAAATACATACATGATTACGGGAAATTAAGACAATGTGGGACAATTCAGATATTTTGTCAGCAGTTCACAGCTGGGTAGAACAAAAGCCATTTTAGAATCCTATCGTGTATCCATCCTGCCTTAGAAACAACCTAGTTTAGCCCAATAACCTCCCTTTGGGGTGGAACGATAGTGCAGCACTTGAGCAGCAAGCATGTAATGGTCTTTTAAAGTATGTTGCTGCTTCCTTAACAACATACTTTGGACCAAACCTGACCTCCTGGCCACCACACAGATGACCAGGAAACAGCTCGACAGCTTGATTCTGTGGGCTAGGTGTGGGTTTAAACCCCTAGTCACTATCGGACAAGAGGGCTTGGGGGTCTCTGGGGTGGAGCAGGGAAAGACGGGGGGATATTAGCCACAGCAGACACACAATGGTCACTAAGAACAGGGTGAATGACTATTGGCCTTGTGTCCTCTCATCTGCTAACATTTAGGGGTCAAAGGAGCCAGGAAGGAGTCAGGAAGTGGGGGAAGGAGTGATACAGAGAAAGGTGGGAGGTGGATCTGAAAAAAGAGGGATAATAGATGAATAAAAGAAGGGAGGTTTAAAATGGACAGGGATCAGACGTGGGTCGAGACACTTCCTCACACCGGTCTCAAACGCTGTGGGTACGCTTGGTTTGCTCTGCCTGATTGTGATAAAGAAACCGTAAGACAAGTTATACCAAAGTTATACCAAATACCAATGCCAAATCCAGTCTGTGTGCTGGAATGCAAAAGAAGTTCATTAAATATACTTCAGCATCCAAAAATATGAAAATGTGTGAACACGTCCGAAATTAAGAAACTTCTATCACTCATCTTACAAACAAAGTGAAATGTGTGTGAATTTAAAATGACTTCAAATGAGTGATTCAAGTTTAAGGCAAACTTAATCACGACACTCCTTTGTCTACAATAGACTACATTATTAATATATTACTCATTGTTGCACAATGCACAATTTACCTTTTTCAGACACATGTAATTCATGTAATGTAGGTCCAGCCCGGTAAACATGACTGTATTCCATTGTGGTTCTGGAGAATATAATGAATCCCTGTGGGAAGCTGGTTTTAGCTGGAGGAAACAGCCATCCATGCATGAACACGCATTCACACGCTGCCCTTACTATATGTCACTGACTTTCCCCCATTGTTGGTTGGCTTTACGGACAGTCAAATTATACAGCGGGGAAATGCCTTCTGTATTACACTAATGTCTCCGTGGCAGAGCTGCTGATGCCCCTGAGGAGCCATCGTGACTATTTCCTGCCCTCGCCAAAGGAGTAAACCTGCCTGCTTGGCTAATTGCGTCTGATGTTAATTATAGGATGTGTGTCTTTGTTCACAGTGGTGCCCGCTGTCATGACAATTTGTGTCTGAGCAGGAAATATTAAATAAACACTTCAGTTCTTATAAATAAAACAGATGTAAACAGATGCACACTGCACAGACATAATATATAAACACACTGATCATTTTTTTAGTGCAACCACTAAAATAGCAAGTCAGTGGAAAGAGATAGATTCATACTTGTACTTAAAAGAGAGTAAGTGAATAATAGAGAGAGTTTCTCAAATGTGGATCTTAAATCATCCTTGCTTTAATAGGATAGCCCATTATACAGAGATCTAATGCAGTAGCATTTCACTTAAAGGACTGTGCCAGTGATATTGAATGTTTTGCCCATTTACATTGCAGCAAACCATTTTGTAGTTCATGCAGGGGTAGTAAAGATTTTACAACATATAATTGAAATCCCTCAATTTTCAAATTTCAATTTTGGGTTAGACACCCACTTGATAATGCTCTGCTTCTGTGGTTAACAAAATAGTCGGCATTTGTAAGACACAGAGCTGATTATTCGCTGCGCAATGGAAGCTTTTTCCCAGGGACTATTTTCCATTCAGATCACTCCGCCTGATTGCAAGTCACCGAAACTCAACAATGCTGCTGCTTGTAGGAAAACTAATATGGACGACTTTATTACAGTGGTGGAATTCTGGTGTGATGAAAAAGTATGAAGTCTCTGAAAGTTCAGTTTCATATCAGTGTGGAATGAATGGAAACCAATGGCTGGATTTTTAAAAAAATTGATATCGTAGTTCTAAAATACAACTGCTTGCTTTGGGAAAACATTAACAGAAATGTGAAATATAAACATTTTGTAGATATTATGTTAAATATGCAAAATGACCAGTATGGAAGTAGAGAAAGGCACCCATGGTAGCTCAGCCTGTCATAAAAAGGTGAAGCGAGAGCATCTAATCCAACTATTCCTCTCACTGTGGCTCTAAGTAAACTCAGCACCCAGTTCCATCTGGAGGAGTTGCCTGTTTCTGCTGATGAAGCAGAGACGACAGCTGTTAGGCCAAGCACCAGGCATTACGCTGTTGGCCTACTGCTAATCTCCAGCAACACAACACTGCTGTGATTTCTGCAGTACCTCTTCTTACAAACACTATCGCATTATTTAAGTGAGAGGTAATGTGCACTCCTAGTAGGGTTGTACAGACAATGACGTAACTTCCCTTTCCTCATTTTGGACATCAAAATATCTTCCATTAATAGTCATATCCACAAAATTTACCGTATCAAGTGACTCCAAGACGTTTTTACACAGTCCAGAAGCCCATGTTCAGTCAATACTCAGTTATGAGTTTTCACAGAAATTGTGACATAATCCAGGACTTACACAAGTATTTTACTTGGATCAACCACCCCAGCCCCTGACAGCTTATTGGACATCTTGAGGCATGCCAGGTACAGGCAGGAGCTGCTGTGAGCAGGGGAGGAGAGGGAAGATCTAATGGTACATAATTAGGGGGTCGAGTTTACTGCCGGCGCAGAGGCAGCAGTCACAGCACATGTGTGAAATCTCACATGTAGTCGCTTAAGCCGTGCATACATGAGCGCATTACTGGCATATGTCTGTGAAATGATGTGGCTTGCATCCATTTGGGTGTCATAATTTATTTTTTTGTTAGCGTTTACATCAGGATTGAAATATCCTTAAATCAGTCAAGGAAATGATGAGTTCATACTGACTCAAGGTAAATAGTGGGTTCCTCTTTGGTGGTCTATTGTTTAAACTCTTCTACCAATAAATAAATAAATACATATTTTTTTCCCCCATATGCTGCTGGTTCACTGAAGCTACATCCCACTTCTATTGAGTGAAATATTCAAACCCAGGCAGCATTGTTTTAATGCAGCAGCATTACATCAAAAAGAAAATACATACATTACTCCTGCATGGTTTTTTACACATTTCCCTGTAATTCATTACAGATTATTTGGAAACCTTGGGATGTCTACTAGAATTTAGAATAAAGTTCTGTGGGTTTCAACAAAGTTTGGCTGCACAGTAATGACAAACCAAAGGAAGAGACCGACAAAGCTGAAGAAATTAAGTTAATCTAGATGTTGAATCTAGACATATGTTGTAAGGCTTGTAAGTTGCACTTAAAACACACTAGCTCTCAAAACTAAAGGTGACTTAACCCATTCCCTTATGGCAATGTTCTTTCATTAGGAGCATGAATGAATATAATATGCAGACTACATGATTTCATACCAGCCGGAGTATAACTTTAAAATTACACATGGGGAATTCCTAGTTGTATACCTCAAAGTCTTTGCAGATTTTCCCTCAAAACACAGTGACTTTTCTCTTACATGTAGCGCACATCGCCTACAGAAACCATAGAAAATGAAAGGAGGGTGTGATGAGAGGGGTCTTAGGCATTCATCCCATATAAGCTCGACTCCAAATCAGCCCTTACACGTACAAGACATCGGTGATGACAGAGCAGATTCAGCATCAACATTCTATAATCTACGCTGTCCATATTGTAAATATCCTGTACTTATGTTCTTAAAAAACTATTCTTCATATTCAAACAGCTGTCACACTCTGAAGAGAATCAAAACATCTCAAAACACCAGTTCTTTTTTTTTTTCATGATCTAGACATTTTTATGCTGTAGAGGTAGTGTGTGCTATCTGCCGTGCTGCTCAGTTCCCTATTCAAATGTCTTGTGCTTCCAACTTTTTTTTCTTTCCTTTTGTCTTTATTTTACAGCTGATATCCTCTTTCATGTGTAAAAATGTCCTACCACACAGTACCATGCCACCTGACCGGAAGGAAAAAACTGAGTCATGTGTAGGCAAACCAGCAAAGAGTTGTGCCCTGGTTTCTTAATTGTTTAGGCATCCACTTCCCATAATTGACTTGTTTGCTCTGTGTCTGCAAATGAATATATGACCCAGATTCTCATAACCTATATAGCCTGCCGCTGCCTCACAGACAGATAAAATCGCCCTTTCTTCTTCCACTGAGACGCCCTGCGCATATTCAGCTATGAATGGACTTCATATCTGCATCCATCATCAAAGAGGCCAAGATTGTTTCTACAATTGATGTTACAATGTCAGTTATCCACAAGCCTCACTTGACCTGGTCAAGTCCTCCAGCTTAGTCTCCATGGACTCCAGTGGGAGATGGTCAGATGTTGTAGAAGTCCTCCATGATGCATCTACCCTGCATCCAGACCGGGTTATCGCTACCTGCTCAAACATTTTTTCACCCCACTTTCCTCTCACAATGCAAAAGAAAACAAAACTTCAGCTTCCATTACAATGATTTTTTCAGTGAATAAATGTAGCAGTAGTTTACAGTTGCATACATGTGAGGGGTAAAAAGTGGTGGCCAATCTATAAGTCACAATATTCCTATTACATAAAATGCTTATATATTTAGCTGAGACTGTACAGTGATTGGTTCCTCTAACATCTGTGGTTGCTGCTTGAATTCCCTTATTGGCGAAGGTTTGATTGCCACCTGTTACAGCGCAAGAAAAATAATATTGCTGGGTATGTTTCAAAATATTTGGCAAACGCAGTTGACTTGACAAATCTTGCATGTAGCATGTCAACTTTTTGACAGTTTAATCAAACAAAAAAATTGGGAAAAAACATCTTCAAAACTGGAGTCCAACAGATAATTCAGCTGTTGCCTGATATTATTATTCACCAATATTGGCTAATCACAGATCAGCTGATGATTGGCTGATGAAAAAACAAGTAAAAGCACTTGAGATCATTTAAAAACAGTATTTTTCAGTGAACACCTTGTCCAGCAGATGCCACAGTACAGATTTAAGAAGCTATTTATCTTTACTCTAACTATTTGATTACCAAATTGGATGATTCCTTATTAGAAATGGGTGTTTTGATGTATATAAAAAGCAATACTGGCCAATATATTGATATGGTAAGTTTTTCTATTCCCTAATATCAATTTCAGGTATCGGCCCAAAAAAATCCAGTATCAGTCAAGCTCTACTTAGAACTATAGTCAACTGTGCCCAGATTATTGCACAAACAAAAAACATTTCAGTGGAGTTTCTCCTCTGGTCTGAGCAATGCCTCTCTTCCTCTGTTCATCTATTGTTTCTGGGAGGACAGCTCACAATTACCAAAACACAAATGAATGCGGGTTTATTTACAGGAAGAGGCGCTTGAAATGCCTTCACACACTGTATGGGAGACAAGCCTCATTAATCATTCAATAGCTGGTGCATCACTATTTCCTATACAGATCTGGCCTGAAGATTGTCAGGAGATGTGGGAAAAGGAATGAACATCTCAGAAGGCAGTAAAGGACTGATATTTTTTTGATGTTTGGTCAAATACACAACACAACGCACTGCTTGTCTGTCAGCTTGTCTCCCAGCATTATTCCACCCTGGGCATTTAGAGAGACACAAGACAGACAGAAAAAAGGCCAGACTCTGGTTTTCTACTGTAAATGAAACGTGGCCTCTTGGGATGATGTTACGATGGCGCTAAATGACAGATTTATGACCGTGCTCAAAGTGCAAAACATCTGGAACAGCATCCATGGATGCAGTGCATAACCACGTGCAGCACCGAGCTCAAAAACAGCCTATAGTGGTTCCCTCTGTTTCGCTGCTCATCAAAAGCCATAAAGCTACAGAGGGACGACCTCTGCATGTGTGTGCCCCTGGGCGTCCATTCATAAAGCCGCTTAATGGGAGAAATAACAGTTATTTTCTCTTTAAGGATTCCACCCCTCTCAGAAGCAGTAGGCCTGGGCTGTAGCTCCTTTGCATTCATTTTGCCCTCAGAAGATATTAGGATTACTGCTTTGATAAAGTTTATGTGAGACAGGATTTCCCAACAGTGAGTGGACTGGGGCGACTCTGAACCAACTCTGAAGCTATAAAATAGCCTGGAGTTGATTATGAAATCTTCATGTCTATTAAGTTCTACTGTGCTTGCCGCAGTTTCCTCACAAGAGGCACATGTAAAGACGTGATGTGTCACTATTTGCTTTGGATTGTGCTGTTCATTCCAATACATCCAGTCGGTGCCCAAATTATATGGTAGAATAGAACAGAATAGAATTAAGTAGAACTGAACTGAGCAGGGCAGAAGAGAAGAGAAGAGAAGAGAAGAGAAGAGAAGAGAAGAGAAGAGAAGAGAAGAGAAGAGAGGAGAAGAGAAGAGAAGAGAAGAGAAGAGAAGAGAAGAGAAAACATAGCAGAATAGTTTATTTTTCACAGGACATTTGAAGAGGTTGTGATAAACAGGAAAAAACAAAAGCAAAATATGCAGAATGACACATAGTGACACACTGATGAAAAATCTGTTGCTTTGACACTCAAAGGCCTTATAGGCTGCTATGTATGTGTTACTTTATGGTCAGTTTGCAATGTCTTTGGTGGCATTTGCATAGCAGCTAAAGCCTAAAGTTAATTATAGTTACTTACTTTAGGGCTTTTTTATGAAGTAGTTAATTGGTTAGTTTGTTTACTTTTTCTAGGTGATAGTGTGATTGCCGCAGACTCACCTCGGCTGCGCCACACCGCAGACACGCCGCCAGCACAGCGAGCAGCAGCGGTACCCACGAGCTCATCTTGCTGCCCAGCCTCGAGCCTCTTCGACGGACCGGGCATTTATGGAGGCGCGAGTCTCTCTCCTCAGCACTGCGCGCGGTGACAGCGGCTCGCCCTGCCGAACTGTGCGCGCCTCCACGGACCGTCCACCCGCACCGCGCTCTCTCCGGCACACGGACTCCCGCAGCGTGCACTCGTGCCCGGTCAGCCACTTTACTTCATCAATCACCCCCGAAAAGCCGGCTGTGTTGTATAAAGCTTTAACTCACTAATGAACAAATTAAGTGATTAAAAAAAGTTTTAATTTCGTCTCGTGCGTTTTCCTCAGGGCGCTGTCAGTGCTCAGTATTCAATATTTTGTGCACCCTCTGCTGTACGGCTGTTTGAAAGTAAGTGCAAAGAGAGTGGGTTATCAATAAAATGAATAAAAAAAGAAAATTAAAAAAAACAATAAAATAATAATTATAATAATAATAGTAATTGGGCTACATCTCTAAGTAACAAAGATCCAAAAGCCAGAAGATGAAGCTATCCAACAGACGCCAGAAAGTGAGAAAAAATAACATCAAAATAATATCAGATAAAGTTTAAATTATTCCAAGGGTATCCAGGTTTTCAGATAGAGTAAAATAAAATCCATTCGCTCTTAAGAGTCTGTTCCCCTGTAACCGTGATGTATGATGCGTCCTGGAGTCCAGCACTGAGGCTGACTGGGTGAAGGAGCTGCACCGGTCTGGCTGTCCCCTTCTTCCAAGAAGCCTTATCAATCAGCAAGGCGCTGTGTGGCTCGGTGCGCCTCAGCCCTGGACCGGCCTGATTACGCA
>OMLB01036699.1:6391-19729 GCA_900302555.1 Myripristis jacobus | reverse complement strand
CCCTCCCTCAGTATATATTTCAAACAGAGTTGAGTTATTCCAGTGTATCACTCTGCAGTCGCAAGCTGGGGATGGGCGTGCTCCCCCAATCCCTCTCTGCCAGGCTACGAAGGCAGTCTCTCGCTTTGAAAATTTTCCCCATCATGCAAACTGACAAAGGCATGCTTTTCAAAAACCCACAGCCAATCTGTTGATCATTATTTATTTACAAAGGGCTTCAGGCTGCAAGTCCTGTAAAAACCGTACTTGATATGGTATACGCTCGCTCTCTCGCTAGCTCTCTACTGTGTTTTCCCCCCTCCTTGCTTGTAGAATAAAGTATCCCTAAGGCTACCTCAAACAATCACTTTTCATTGTGCATAAAATCCACCTTGTAAAGCACTGTTTAATATATATGGTTTTATATATGTTGACGGGGGCAGCTGTGAAGGGGGGTTGTGGGCTGTGATGGGTAATTTGATGTTTTGCTGAGGGCTAGGACTTGAAAAAAAATCTACACCTATAACAGAGGACCTGTCATCCCAGTACCCAAGAGCCAGCAGAATACAGAAGCACCCCTAAAGCAGAGAAAACTTTGACACCGCTTTGAAGCGTTTTCAAAACCAAGTAAATAACTCGCAAGAATTATTATCACTGTGAGATCAAAGCAAAGATGCATATATTACATGGCAAACGGGGACCATCTCCTAGGCAAAAGAGGAAGAGAAGAAAAGGTTTTGTGCTTTAAGTTCGGCAACAAAACTAAACACCCTTTTAAACTAGCAGTTAGCTGGAAATGTGCCAATGTCTAGTTGTTTTTTTGTAACAGTTTGCTCCCTCTGAGCAAGGGCATCTCAAATGTTGCTCTGTTGCAAACTAGACTGAAGGGTATGACTCTATATTGGGCTAATGGTTTGGCAAGTGTGAAGGCTTATTAAATGCTTGTTTTCTTGAGAACTGAGGGGGAGGCCGACAAGTATACTGGACAAAATCACATAGGCACGCTAGAACAGTAGGAGGAACGCTGCCTAAGGGGAGCCAGCAACACCAACTTACAAAAGAACTTTCTCCAAAAAAAAAAAAATGTAAGGGAAATACTTTACAGAATAAACAATATACTGAAATTTATGTACACAAAGTGAAAATAAAAATCAGTGAGAAAGAAATCTATTTAAAGTAGCATTGTAAAATTATTCTCATTTGGAGAGAATAAAATCCTGTTTTTGTATTGCTTTCCTTTCTTTCCGGGTAGGTGTTTTAAATTTTTTCTGCGACGACATTTGAATTCCACACATAGAAATGTAATGACATGATTTACACGGGTAACGTTGTCATTATTTCCCCCCACACAATTCAGAGACAGGAGTTTTGAATCAACCACCCTGAAACTTGTCTGCTGCACTACCAACAGTGACAAGTGCATGTGACAAAAACCACACAACTCTATTTAGATTTCCTTATTGTAAATTCATAAAGACAATGGCCGTAACTCTCTCTCTCTCTCTCTCTCTCTCTCTCATTTAGGGAAAGGCAACTTCGCTATGAGTGTTCCTGTCCTTTTAGATATTTGCCACCGAGCCTTTATCTTGCCAGCCTAATCCGCAGAGCTTGCCCTCTCTGCATTTTCCACACTGTCGTGTTACTAACCCTGTCTCACAGCCACGGCAGCACAAAAACCTAGCCCTTTTATCTTTCAAAATCAATTAACTGCAATTTAATTCCACAGGACAGGATAAAAGGAAGGTAATATTTGAATTCATATTTGATTGTGATGATACATCTCGCATATGGCCTTAAGTACCAGAAACAGTACTCACAGGGGTTCCCACAATAGAGAAGTAGCCTCAGGGCAAATTAACGATGCAGGTCCCTCTGATTGGTTGCTGGTGTCATTAGTGCCAGCATTGTTTAGGGAGTGCGTGTGGACCAGACTGGAGGAGGTGACAGCTGGGACTTTAAAGCCAGAGGAGTTTTCAAACGGCTCCTTGCAGCCTCTTTTCATGACAGAAATATTATTTCAGCTCTGTCATTAACAGCTGACAGCATGCCATCCTAAACAGCCAGAGCCTAACAGGGCGCTTCTCCTCTCTCTTTCACTCACAGAGTTTCTTACCTCCCTCTCCTTCCACCCCTAATTTGCCCCCTCCCATCCATCCTAACTCCCACCATCAGCAACATCCGCCTCTGAAGTATCTTTCACACACATCCCTCCATCCCTTCCTCCCACCCTTCCTTGCTGTACCTGACTTTCTCTCACTCCTTGTTTGAAGGCTGGAAGCAGTATGAAATCAGCGTCTTACCTCATCATTTTGGGTGAGCAGTTGGGTGAGTTTCGCATCCCTCCGTTGCGCTGCTTTTTTTTAGGTGAAAGAGTTGATGGATGCTCGTCTTCGACTGCAAACACATGCACAGAATATCAGAATTGGGACAGATGGTTGGGAAATGTGTATTGGACCTGGCATAAAAAAAAATAGCCAACACTCAATCAATTATTGCAAAGCAAAACAATAAAAAAATACAATGTGAAACTGAGAGAACTCCAAAATATAGAGAGAACGTGTTAGTAGGAGACAAAGGTAAATCTGAGAAAGGCAGGAGAAAACCACGGAGAAAAACCAATTAAGACCTGAAAATGTCACCGAAGGCTCACATCCCAAAACCCCCATTTTTCGTTCTTCTCAAATGCACTTTACAGGGGCTAATACACTAATACACTAATGCATCTGTTCAGTATATCCAATAAATTCTGCATAGTTGGACCTCTAGCGGTCTGCATCAGAGTGACCATGCTTACCTCTATCAATAATTGCCATGTGATGGTACAGACTGTCATTATCAGTGGGGCACAGGCAAAAGCAATGACAGTGAGATAAAGAAAGGTTATGGAGATGGTTTTTCAAGTGGGTTGTTTTGTTTTGAATGGATGACTCTATGGCTGATCCCCACCCCCTCATTCCAGTTCTAACTAAAGGCGCACGATGGCTCTTCTACAGGTCTGCCTCCATGCCATGAGAACACTTAGCACTCAACACACATCCTGAAGGACAGCGCTCTCACAGGGCCAAACAGCACTCCAACAGGGTATGAATTAGTGGGCTATGAATATCGAAAGCAGCTAGTGAATGCACACCATCCTCCAGTAGAAGAAGGTCAAGACTAGCCTTAAAACTTTAAATGAAAAATAAATGAGTTACAGAACCTCATGTAAGATTAAATATACCCTTTTTTGTATTTGACACTTTTGGTGTTAAGCTTTTGCAGGACGCTGAGCCACAGCCACAGTGATGTGTCTGATGAGTTTGATCTGATTTAAGTTCAGTTTCCTGTCAGCTACTCTTTGCTGTGTTGAAGAGCAAAAAAAAAATAAATGTGAAACTTTGCTACAGTCCCAGACAGAAAGGACTAGAAAGAGCAACCAGAGTGAGGCCAGGCCCGGCCATCTGAAGATTTCTGTCTGGCTAACGGCAGTCTGATCTTCACTACTGTCTGTGAGTTTCAAGAGCTTTCAGACAGGCATCCAGATACTCTTATCCACTCTGCACTCTCCCAGCACAAATGCCAAGTCCACCGTCACTTCAAACCCATATTAGTCCTTTGGTTAGAAATCAATAACACAGCATGATATTAGTGCAAATCAATGTTCGCCTTGTAAGCTGTGACTATTCCAAGCATGTGGAATTTCATTATTGTCTGAGCGTCCATTCGAGACTGTCACCTGATTCTGCTAATAAAAGATAAGAAATATGACTTTGCCTTCTAATAAAATGTCAGTCTTTGACATTTCCTTTATGCAATTGGGCATTCTGAATAGCTAATTCACAAGCACTTTCCACTTTACAAACAATTCCTCTCCCTAATGCACTTTGAAAATATCACATCAGAAAATATGCATTACCAGCCATGTATGCTTCACACAATATTCCTGTTTAAAAGTTACATTTGTGAAGAGAAAAGAGTATCCACAACAACAAAATTTAATGTTTTGCAGTCACTGGGTAAAAAAGCTTTTGAATGATTTAAGCTTTTTTTTTTTTTTTCATGCCTCTTCTACAGAAAAACAAAGAAGAAAAAAAATGCGTCCCCACACATGTAAGAATCCCCGGCAAAATGTTTTTAAAGAAACGTAACAACAACAAACAACTCTTTTCTGCCTATTCTATATTCAGTGGTTGTAACACTCCTCAGATTGGAAGTCACCCAGACAGTAGCGGCTGTTGTACTAGCAGGCACAAGTGCTAAATCCATGCAAAGCAGCAGTGACAGCGGCGGCAACAGCAGTGGCTCCGGTAGTGTGAACCCTCATGCAGCAAACAACACACGACGGCAGGACAGCACAGGCGGGGTTACTGACTGATGCATCCCGCTAAGGGGGCAACCTACAGGGCCTGCTGTGACTGAGCACTGCGGCATTACTGGGGTGGTAGCGGTATTTCACCGGCAGACTGTGGGCACGGTTCAGCCGACTCTCTGCCAGGGTTCTGGCTACTGTGTCTCCAGGGCCGGAGATACTGAGGCGGAGTTTCGAGGGGGCAGCCCAAGGCCCCGGCCCCATGGGGAGCAGGCTTCCTTTACGGTTATTAACGAGGGGGATGTCGGTTGTGCCTGGTTTGACCAGGGGGTCCTGGTACGGGTGCAGGGCATTGGGCTGGGATGCGTTTGAGGTGATGGAGGTGGAGGTGCAGTTGGCGATTTTAACCGATCGGTTTTGAAAAGATGGTCTAACTTCATCCTTTACTGTCAAACAATGGAGAATAACAACAGTGAGAGAGAGCACTGTATTAGTGCTCATTATTTTATGACAATTGTTTTAAAAGCTTTGCAAATGTTAAAAAAGCTGCATTTTATTGTTTCAGCAGAGATTTTAGGGCGAAAAAAAGCTTAGATTAAATTTCAGCATTTTATTGTAGCCAAAGTGTAAGTAAGGAAGGCAATGCAATGCTGTGTAAAAAATATTTGATAATTATTTAACTGTATGAAAACCAAATACTTGTTCCTGAAAAAGGCTGCAATTTTCTTTGTAGGCCATTCATTTGTCCTTTGATCAGGAAAGTCAAAAATTCACGCCATAAAAGCAGGCATCATTTATTTGATAACTGATGTTGACACTTCATTTTTATTTAACATCACATACCCACTTGGCATGCGCTTTAGCTGAAATGTTCAAAATGACATTTACTTTGCATTTGTGACAAACATGAATTAATTAGAAGCTTCCCAGTCTTCTTTCTCAGTTGTGCTACACTGCCTGGTAGAACAAAGCAGAGACACCGCCTGGCTAAAGCCAGTCAAACCAAATCAGGTTCAGTGTCATCTCAAGCATAACGTGTAGCACATTACTTTCATTTCAACAAATCTAAAATTATGGCTAATAATTTATACATTACTAATTTAAAACCTAACTTTAATCATGAAACATTTACAGAAAAGGATTCATTTTGGATAGTGTATGCAAATGAGCTTTGTTTTAAGACCAAAAATGCAGTTATTTTCTTACACTGTACAATATCATGCCGGTAACAACCTTAGTGTAACTTCAGCAGTAATCACAGTGTTGCCAGGGCCCCGTGGTGTGTCAAATATGAGAGTACACGCTGCATGAGTCTATGAATGCATGCACACTTGATGCCCACCCAGCCATCCAACACAGGCACACACACAGGCACACACACAGGCATACACACAATCCCACTATGGCTGCCAAGTCAACCCATATGTCTGGTATGCATTGAAGGGGTCAGGGCGAACTGCAGGAAAACTTCGAGAGGAGAGAGAGGTGAGGCCAATATATGTTAGTAAAGTCAACAGGGAGAGGCGGAGCACTTTCCTCCCTTTGGTAAGATGGGTGGTTGTTTGGTTGGTTGTTTGGTAGAGAGAGCATGGTTGGGTGGCCCCGGGCGATAAACAGACGTTTATCCCAGCCGTCAGCTGCCTCCTTGATTTACGGGGCGCCACCGATAGCTCCTGGATTCATCTGGCCCTTGTCAAACACGCGCAGCGTTAGAGCGCGCTCACCCACCCTGGCAGGTCCACTGTGCACTCTGAACAACCCAGACGGCAACTGTCCCTCCCTGAAATGCTAATCACATGATGGCACTGTCGTGCATGCAAGCCTTATCAGATCGCTGTAACCCAATGTAAACTGGATGATGAGGCAGAGGAATAAAATCTTAAAATTGTTACTTTTGTATGTGAGCTATGTTGGCTTTGCTCGTATGGGGTTTATGGTATGAGCAAGCTTTGCCCCACGTCAGCATTGTAAGAGCATGAAATAGCCTTTTAGGCGGCACAATGCTGTTTTGTTAGTATATTTCAATGAAAAAATACTGATGTTATGTCTGTTGCAATCTATTTAGTTTTGCCATCACACTAAAGCAGCAATAATTATTTCAAAGATTTTTAAAAAACGTCTTATGCCTTCAAAATCAGTCTGCTTAATGATGACAAATACATGAAATAAAAATGCACATATACAGAAATGTTTGAACTGATGAATAGCATTTCAAAATGTATTTATAACCAGTAGAATAAAAAGTAATGCATTTAGCAATTATTTACCAAAGATTTACCTAAATTGCAATCAGCTTTGAATCGAACACCAGCCTCTTTTTGACTTCCACTGTTCCCTGGTGTTGTAGCGCCATCTGCTGCTAGATGCAGCACAATACAAAAAGAATATTTCATAGACCTAAGTTATGTGACCAAACACAAAACGGATTTCTATTCAGTTGTAATAATTATTAAGAACTCAAAACCAGTGGGGTTTTAAATAATTAATTTCATGTCAATACATAACATGTTGAAATTAATTAATTTTTGGTTAGGACAGAGTATATCTATCTGAGGTAAACACTTTATATAAACACTGGCTAAAGTCCAATTATACTTTGTAATTGCTTTGCCTCTGCATTAGACAATAAAACAATAGCAATACATACTGAAGGTTTAAAAAAACAAAGTAAATCCCAAAGCAGAGCATCAGTAATAATTATATGAAATGACACATAGAGGCGACTACAGTCTAAACACCAGGAGAGCCGAAGCAGGATGAAGAGGGACAGAGAAACACACTTACGTGATCTGACATATCCATTATACTTATATTTGGCTGAGGAGAGTTCAAAGACAAATGGCAAGTTACACAGAGAGGAGAAAGGATGATAATGAAACACATACACATTAGGAAATAGAGACATCAAAATGAGATGGAATGGAAATTACAAAGAAAATGTAACACAGTGACAAAATAGTACCACTAAATGGCATACATAATTGGAAATTACAAAGAAAATGTAAAACACCGACAAAACAGTACCACTAAATGGAATACATAATAAATTTATTAAGGCTAGGTATAGGGGGGGTGAGATGGTATGATGGTGTAAATAAACTGAACCAGAAGGGTGAATGAAATTAACTGTCCAGGCACAAAGAGCAACACGGATAGTAAGCCATGCTTTTCAGAAAGTGTACAAAATCGGCCATGTGATTTGTGAAATTAAAAATGCTAGTCAAATGGTTGTTTGTTTGGTTTTGTTTGTTTGCTTATTTGTTTGGTTGGTTGTTGGTTTTTTTTGGCAAAAGAGGTAATTTTGAGTTTGCACTCTTTCAGTTGTAGGCTCAACAATGATGTGATTTTCAATTAGAAAGTCATGAAATGCACTGACATGTCATATATTGATTATTGAATTTGAATCAAAAATGATCCTGATCAACAATTGTGATCAACATTGTGAAACCTCCAGTAGACAGAACAATCAAAGCCACAGAGAAACAAAGACAACAGCTACATATTCCAAATACACATCCATGACAACACACACGCCCTCCAAAATAACACACACAAAAAAAGACTGCTAAGCAAGTGCAGATACAAGGAGTCTTGCAAAGAATCTTTCCTTCCAGTCCAGCTTTATAGTTTGCATTAACAAAAATTGGAAACTGATTTTACAAATCTACATTACTAACGGCTCAACTCTACACTTTTAAATATCCTTCTCTGGAGCAAGGCTTTGAACGAGGTTTGAGCAAGGTCTCCACCTCTGCCAGTTTAATTGATTGGGAATTACAGGACCTTGTTTGGGGGAAACACTGAGGACCAATACATGTATTTACATAGTAGGTGCATGAATTGAGACTAGACCATGAGCTGCTGACACTCCCTGCTCTTCAGCAGAGTCTCTTCCAGCAGTAAAGGTCACAGTGAAGGCCCAGGGCTGGCCTATGACACAGACCCTCAAACAGGGACCCACAGTGGCCCTGGCATCTGTCTCTAGCGATCTGCCTGCACCGCAGAGGCGGCAGACTAACTGGCTAGCATCTGGGGCGTAGCGAGGCGGCATAGGACAGAGGGTAGAGGGGGAACCAAGCCTGCCTGGTGGACAGGAGCTGTCAGGGCAGGTTTGCTGACGGACCAGCGGGGCCGGGAAGTGAAAATGCAAACATAATTTCCATGTCAGGATAGATAAGGTCCTCAGCAATGAGATGCAGATGCACATGCATGCACACACACACAAATAGAAGTGCACGTCGTTACACACACATCATGTGCACATGTACGCGCACGCACAGCCCTGTAGGTCTAGCCTTAGTTCTAGCTGGCTCTAGCTGATAGCCTCTCCCTTGCCTCAGGTCTCCAACCCCTGTCCATAGCTCAGCTCCACAGTAGCTTCAGCCGCTCCATTACATAAACCTCCTCTCATCTCTCAGCTTTTCTCACTGAAAAGAACAGAGCTGGCCCACTGTGGTGACTGTAAATCACAAAAAAGCCTATATGTCTACTGGTATATTTGCTAAATAGTTTTGCATATTCCCAATTGTAATATTTTAAAAATATGTGTTTTTTTTTGTTTTGTTTTGTTTGTTTTTTTTAACAAGATTTGCCTTGGATGTTTTTGTTACATGTTTGAGACTATCCCTTCTCTAAAGGGCAGATTCTCATACTGCTTTTAACAAACCTCCCAAAAATACCTATAAATATCTCTGTTGTAATGTTTTTGAAATTTCAGTTATACAAGATATTTGAGGCTGGTATTATTAAATAGTCAGTATACATGAAACACATGAGGGAAAAGGCATAACTTTGAAACCTTGCCCATCCATCTGTTTCGTCCTGTGGAACAAAATCCTCTAACTTCTGACAGACACTGGTAACTGCTATCTTACCTTTCATTTTCTGCCAAATTACCTGCCCGTCCCTCTCCTCACTATATCTCAATAGCTGTTGTAGCATTACTATATGTCTATACAAAATAAATAAATAAACACACAAACAAACAAACAAACAAACAGCATGATAACAGACTTCTTAAAAAATCCATCTGTTTTTGTCAAGTATCATGTTATTCACTTCACTGATAATAAGTGCACGATACAAAAATATCTTTTAAATATTTTATCCTTAAAGTCTACAATGTAACTCATGAAATGCTGAGAGACTAAAAGAGTTTCACGTCTCCCATTAAAAGGGTGTATTACATTTCAGTTGAAAAGAGCGCTGCATTGCACATTTGTGTGGTCTAAATGTGACTGTCATCAGAACACAAGGGCGCATTAAATGAGAGAGTGCTATCCAAGAAATCAATTATCCAAGTACCCCGCATAGAAAAAAATGAGGTTCAGATGTACAAGGGAGCATGAAGTCATCATGGATAGAGACATTGCATTCAGTCTGGTGGAAAAGCGGAGGGAAATGGGCAGAGGAAATCCAGCAATCTCTGACTGACAAAGCACCAATACACTTCTTTCACTAAACTCACTTTGTTCAGACAAAGTCAGAGTTAAAAAGGAAAAGAAATCTAAGACAGAGAGGGCTTTCCTGAAATCCTACAGGGGGTTGAGGGAGAAGTGAGATCAGTAACCATGTAATGGCCAGTAATTGGTACCAAGGGATATCAGCGCAGGCCGAACTACAAGAGACCAAGCCAAACTCATCATGGCACGTTTGACACTAATCTAGGCTGAGTCGGCAGACGGTGGGAGAATGTTGAGGAGGAAATCAGATCTGTATGTCTGAACCCAAGGCTTTGATAGCGAAGCCTACTGCTGCCATGTCTAATTGACAGACAATTTAGTATTTCCTATCCACTCAAAAGGGAAAAAGAGGGTGGGGTAAGGGGGAGTCTTCCATGCTGGCTTTAGTACCTTAGTTGTCTTACCTTTCCTTTATCAAGCCAACATCATTTTTAGGTGATCCTCATATACTGTTTTTTTCTCCACTATTCTCCTCTCTCCGTATCTGTTTTCTCCTGCTCTCCTTTCTTGCCCTATATTGTCTCATCCCTTCCAGTCCTCGTATCCCTTCCCCTCTCCTAACCCCTGACATCTTTATGTAACCAAGAGGTTTTAATGTGTTTGCGTGGGGTCTGAGATACCTACAGGAGATCCACAGGGTTAATACATTACTTTGGATTATTCACATTTTAGCGATACGCTCACCAGGACATGTTATAAAAATGAAATCTTTTTTTGCAGAGTGGAGACACTGAAAAAAAATTACACACCAAAGTTGCTGTCCCAGCCAAATATTTAGGGTCAGGATAAAAAAAACTATGCAAGATTTTCGGCCCAGTCACTAAATAACATGGAAAAGTGTTAAATGTGGTCATAACTATATAGTGCATTCCTCTTCACTGATTGCCTAAATGACTGGGAGGGCATTTCACTTGCTCTAGGTGTGAGTAGTTACTTGTCATCCATCATGACCTCCTAAAACGACATCACAAATCAGAGCGTGTTGTAATAATTGTGCATTGCTACTCATTTATGAGGCTTTGCAAGGCTGGCGAGGCCAAATCCTCAAAACCCTATATGATGTGAGATTTGTTCGTCTTCAGCATTAAACTAATCTGAAAACTCTGCAAAGTCACTCAGCAAAATCAGATCAAAAGTAAAAGAAAACCTGAAACAAAGGTATAACCGGTTCAACTGAAAAGAGCAGGAATTGAGAACAGTGTTAGCTTGGAGGTTCCCCCAGGCGTTCACAGTAAGACAAAATACAAATGTAATAAACACAGTCATCAGTGTATGGTGAAACAAAAATGTGCAGATTAGTATACCTTCAAAACAAAAGAGCATGTTCCATCATTGTATTTACAGACATCTTACCTTAAACAACTGAAAACACACCAAACACCAACTTTTCAATACTATTATCACACCACTGCTTGACTGATGCAGCATGTGGTAGCCACGTGTCTAACACCTACACTACAGCAGCACCACAGAGCCACACCACCACTGACCCACCACACACAGAGAACTCATGAGTGGAAATTAATAATGCTCAATCAATACATATTAATGAAGACATATAGATAAAATAAAGAAATATTAAAACTTATAGATAGATAGATAGATAGATAGATAGATAGATAGATAGATAGATAGATGTAGATAAAAAGAGTGAATGATAAAAAAGCATTAAATCAATCAACTAATTAACACTTTCACAACCAACTAAAAAAGTAATGCGTGTATGTAAGCCACAACTACACCAACTATGGAGTCACAATAAACAAAGCACATCAGACGAAACTACAGATACACACACACACATACACACACGCACAGTACGGTACCTCCGCATGGTATACACACACAGAGCACACACACAGACATGTAACAGCATGTGTTGGGCGGTGTAACTTACAGGCACGTAAATTGGGTGCGCAATCATGAACAGAGACAGAGGAAAGTGGGTAGGCCCTCTGAAGGGTGTCCATGTTACTATGTACACTGCCTGACATGCAAGAGCAGTCTTGCTCTGAACGGCCGCAATCAAAACAACATGCCAGTTTCATTCGTTTGTAGACGGACATCTTGGCTACAGTCATGTTTTGGGATGAGAGGAGAGGAAAAGCAGCAGGTTAATGGCAAAAGGAGAAATATTCATCCAGGGGAAGTTGGAAGGTAACTTCATCAAAAGTGCAAGCCTTAGCCACCTGCTCCCACAGACTTGAGCCCCAACTAGAGACCAGGATGCAGTGTTAGACCCAACACGCTCCAAGCTCTAATATTCATTTAGGCTTCAAATAAAATTAAACTCACCAATTTATTTTCACTTCATTTTCTTGTCTCTTAATGCATCAATAAATTGTTGACACATTACTGATGAAACAATACTGCATTACCGAATTAGTGTTAAAATTGGAGTAGTCTTGCGAGGTCAAGCTGTGCGCTAAGGCTTTTTATGCCATAACAGGTCAAAAGGCAAAACTATAACAATGAGGAAAGAGGGAAAGGGAGAAGGGGGAGAGGGAGGGAGGCATTCGGGGAAGAGAGGCATGAGCAATGTCTTCAGCAGCAAACTTCATACAATGTTTCATACATTTGTACATCCTCTATCCATTTGGCTAAAGGAGTGGATCACGTACCTGTATCCCATCATGCAGCTGTAGCGGCCCTGTCCATGGCATCACACTATTCTACTGGCTAGACTGGCAGTTTCATGCTATAATTAAAACTGCAGTTTCACTGCTCCACTCCCCAAGGGGTAGCTCCACCAAAATGTATGTAGTTGTGTAAATGATGCTAACCAATGTACATATAACATATGTTTACATAATGTATGTGACAAAATTAAATGAGTATGCATTTGTCTAGGAGAGTCTGTGCATAATTTATATGTGCATGTATGTTTTTTTTCCTCATGGGATGAAATCAGGAGGAGGATTATAGATTGGTCTCCTCTGTTTGCTTGTTCATTGGTGTGTCTGTCCTTCCAGCTGTCTGACACACACAATAACTCAGACACAGCTGAGCCGACAAAACTTGGGGGAATGCTGCATCTCCCTGCTACATTACGACATTTTCTAAACTACCCTGATTGGATCAAGGGGAATGCTAAATCGTCTGTTAATTTGTCCATGTGTCACACACAATGTCTCAGACACCACTCATCAGTTTTAACAAAACTAGTGGGAATGATGCATCTCACCACTGCATTTTGGCATTTTCAAAATGATAAGGATTTATCCAAGGGGAATGCATTGGCTGATTGTTTGTCAAAGTGTCTCATGTAATATCTCAGAGACTACTGTTTATAAAGACTGGAAATTGTAAAGAAACTTAGAGAAGTGATTCAGTTCACCTCCTTCTTTACAACAAGAGACATTGCTATGACAGATCAAGCCATTAGATTTTTATTTTAAAAAATTTGGGGGGCATTATGCATTTGATCTTTGTATTTTGTCATTTAAAAAAATCACAATTACAAAAGATTAAGGAGTTCCTCGACAACTAGGCAGACTACAGTCCAGATATATTAAGCATCTACTTTATGTGAGTGAGTGTGTGTGTGTGTGTGCGTGTGTGTGTGAGTAAACAAGGCTGGAAAGAACACCCTCATGTGCGTGCTAAGGG
>OMLB01036693.1:29103-45294 GCA_900302555.1 Myripristis jacobus | reverse complement strand
CATGCGTCTCAAACCGGTGTGGGAGGTTTTAGAGGCCTGCTGCCCTTTTGTGAACCGTGTTGGAGTAGGGCTGACAAATTGGCGAGCTGTGTGGCGTTTGGAAAACAGCGTTACTCAGATTTCATCCTCTCTGTGTTTCTGTCTTTGAAAATAAATTCAGAGTGACAAATTGGAGCACTTCTGAATGGGGTGTTTTCCATAGGTTTACATAGTTGTTGTTTTTTTTTTTTTAATATATATTATTATTACATTTCATATTGCACGTTTGTTCTCTGAACATCATCGACTGTTCTTGGCTTAAACATAATGCATTTCACACGTATTTCTCAAAAGGACACCCACACCCACACAGTCCCAAACCATGATGGCTGATACACTGAACAGTAACACTTGGGGAAAACAATAGTACACTTCAGTCTTCATGACAAAAGCAAAACATCACGGGTATTACAATATGATATACCTTGAATTTTTTTCTTATCCGAGTAATACCGCTGTACTGTATCCACCACGTTACAATATTAGTAGTTTTGCAAAGTACAGTTTACATTTTCACCAGAAACTTTGCCCATACTTGCCCATACTTATAACCCTTCTCCACAGTGATTGGCTGAAAGTATAGTCCATAGACAACATTGCACCAATGAGCGGCGTTACTGTACAACTCTGCGGGCCAATCAGAGGGCCAGAATGAAAGAGCGTAACCCGCCCACGTGCATCAGCCAGTAGTCTCGCTGATACAACTGTCATTTAGACAAGAGTGGACATGGGGAAGGCAGGGCGAGAGCTGAAAAACAGAAATTATACATAGCACGAGTGTCAAAAAAAATAACTTAAGTTACATATGTGATGGTTATGGATTAGATTGACATGCGTTAATATCCTCAAGGTAAGTTTTTACACCAGAAAATGCTCGTCACTGTTATTTTCCTCGAGGGCAAGAGCTGAAAATTTCTCAAAAAAGGAAGCTAACATTTTTTTGTTGCTTTTTCACCCTCTTTGCTAACGAGCTAATGTTTATCTTACTGTTTCCCCACCGCCGCCGCCGCCACCTCCACAGAGGCAGCAACTTCAGGCAGTGCGTTGTTCTTTGTGCGACAGGGTTAACGTTACAAATTGAAGCCTAGCAGGAGGATGTCAGCTCCCGGTAACTCGCTTCAGCAGCCGAGAGTGAGACGTAGCAATGCGGGCTCCCCCGGTTCGTCCAGCAACAGCTGCCGCTTGCACCCCATCCGTGCCACCGTGCCCTACCAGCTCCTCCGCGGGGGTCAGAGCAGCCCGACGCGGACACAGACCCTCTGCGTTGGAGGCAGCGGCGGACCCACGAACAGCCGAGGCTCCAGTCCCCCCTCCAGCCCTATTCTGAGTTCAGGAAATGCAAATGCAAAGCAGAGACTGTCCCCTGAAAATAAGGACTCCTGTCCCCCCGACTCACCAGTTTGCAGAGGTAAAAAAAACAAACAAAACAAAAACATATGCTAGATAATGCCACGCTACCGCTATGTAACATGTATTGTTCCCTGACACGTCTCATAACTTTTTGGTCCACTAGCCTAGTTAGTGTATTGGTCCATATTTATGTATTACATGTTATGACAGTGGAGTAATGGGTTAATTATCATTTGTGGGTTTGGGGATTTGACTGTACGCCTGAAACAAAGTTGGCATTAGGTTGTTGCAGTGTTTAATCTGTCATCCACTTTGTGAATCAGGCACTCATAAAGAGAATGAAGTGCACTACTGGCTCCCATATTTCCTATGGACTTTTGACAGAGAGGGGGAGGAGAGAATTGGCAACAAGACATGCTTGCAGTTGTAAAGGGGCCACGTCAGTCCCTGTAGAAACAGTGCTGAGCTAACAGTCAGGTGTTGCCTATTCTATCCCCACTCTCTACATATATCACTCTGCACATCTGGAACATATACTTAGCTCCACCATGTTGGCTTGCACATGGACAATGGAGGCAAGAGCTGTGACATTTCGTGTCACTCTGAGCTACTCTTTTCAGGTGATAAGGAGTCAGACTGAAGGAGGATATGAGAGTCCAGGCAGCCCTAAATCAGCGTTTTTCAGTGCTTCTCTAAATCTTGTTTATGTGACAGTCTCTCTTGCCAAATATCGATGCTGCGGCTGGTTTTCAGGCTGGTAGTGTTATCCCCTCATCGGCCAGCACTGCATTTTTTTTTGCTGGAGGAATCGTGGCTATTTTCTGTAAAGCCTGTGTTTTCCGTTGAATATACGCACAACCACACACTATCTGGCGAGTGTCTGAAACACGTTGAAGCGTCTGAATGCGGCTCCCTTTTCCAGAAACTTGAGACACAGAGATACGGATTCTGCTCGCGTTAACCCCGGTGGGTGTCTCTGAATCTGCATCAGTTGCCATGAAAGCAACCAGATATTTTTACTACAGTGACCTTCGGCACTTAACGAGATCAGGTTATGAATCACCACGCGCCACACAACCGCCACAATGCACCAGCCAGATGGATGTTGCCTCCATTAGCCAAATTTAATGGCTTCTCCTCCTTACCTTTAACCAAAATGGCAGCCTCCTTGTCTGAGAGCTGCATTGCGGTTATTGTGGAGTTGATACCCATGTTTGTGACCGTGCTGTGCCATGCTTCACATTCCTCAGTCCTCTGAACGGGATGACCTCCAACCTTGACCAGTGTACCATGCAGGGCAGGAAACGAACTGTTTTTCCCCTGAATGACAGAGTAGGCAAACTTACCAGGCACAGACAGAATTCACCAGCGTTTGGCTGCTGGTTGGTGTTAATTTCCCACCCGAGTGGCATGCCTCGCATTCCTCAATCCTTTAAAAGAGATGACCTCTAACCCTGACCAGTGTCCATTGTCGGTGCTGATGATGGAGACTTGACCCTCCTTGATGTCTGTGACCTTCCAGTTCAAACAAGTATGGGAGACCTCAGATGACATCGTGATCATATTCGGTAGGGATTCGTGGCTATAGGTGAAACTATATCGTTGAAAGTGCAAACGGTATCGGAAGCAGACAGCTTGAACAATGTCATTGTCATCATAGCATCCCTTATTGATGTGAAGGAAGTCGTAGGCTAGGTGTTTGGAAAAGTGTGATTCGCTTGCAGGATTAACAAAAGCCATTTGGTAACAGTTTTTATTCAGAATGTCTTACAGTACCGAGAGACTTAGTGCCAAGCTTACCTATTGAGCTAAACAGCAGCACATGTTGTGACATTAGTAACAAACTTGTGGTAACACTGGCATTCGAATAGCTCGCTGAATCACTCTCAGCGTCTTATCCTGACGATGAAAGGGTCACGGGGACGAGAGGGGGCAGAGAGAAGGCCGAGGAGAAGGGGATGATATTCCACCACATGACCTTTAGGTTCACTAGCATGACATCATTCTGTCACCACACCGTCCCAACAATGAAACTCCCCCTCCCTGTCAAAGTGCCAGCTGTGCTGAAATGGCTCTGCTTCATTGTCACCCATTCAAACTGCAGAGTAGGACCAAATGTGAAAAATAAGCATGTTGTCCAAATCGCTCGACTCTGTGCTAGAACATATTCCTGTTGGTTTCCAGACTGTGCATAACTGATAGCATAGAGTCAGGGGGTTGAAGGAGTACTTTCACATTTTGAATGCCGCTCTGCTCCTCACCAGGTGCTTGTCCTGATGTTGTGATAGTGTGCAGTGGCTTTTTAATTTACTGGAAGAAGATGAATGTTTGTATTGCTAGCAGTGTTAGCATATTCAACTAACTAATGTGGTGTGCTTAACCCAGCCTAAGCTAGCTTGGAACAAGAGGTGCTCATTGGATTCAGTTAGAGGTGCTAATATGCTAACAAGCCATTCCTTGTGCAGCTGAAAGACAAATGCACAGACTGTTGTAACTAACTGAAAGTGACAAAGATAAGGTCTACTCAAAGCAATTGCATATCACAATTTTTAGCTTCTACCGTTAATATGTGTTGAATAAATCATATTAGCGCTATTTAAATGTGCAGCAAGGTGTCCTAGTGGATAGTCAGATTGCCCCACACCTGGAAGAGATCACAGGTTCGATCCCCCCAGCCGTCATAATCTCAGCTAACATTTATGTGTTCTGTCAACTTGACACTGAACCTGTAACTGCTCCGTCTTCTGTAACTGCTCCGTCTCTTTCATTTTAGCATCAGCTAAAATGTTAACATCCTGTGCTGTTGTTGAAATAATCAAATAGCGGATATGACACATTGGAAGTGTGGTAAAACAGTTTAGTTCAAATAGTTGGGATTAACAACTGTAACATCATCGTTCAGTGAAATGATTGGGATTTTCCTTTGAGTAATTATTGTGAAGCCTTATGGGGGGAAAAAAAAACTACAGGGAAAAGTACTGCTAATGTTTGCTGATTTGGATGACATGCTGTTTTCATATTTGTTCCTGCTCTGCAGTCACAAAAACACGTGTTTATCCCTGAATATGCATAGGCCTTTTCACAGCTTGATAAATTCCCGGTGAAGGAAAATTCCTATTAAAATTCTGACTGAAAGTATTCCTATAATATCAAATACTGCACTCATTTATCCCCCAAATCAGCAGATGGACTGCTTTGATGTCTTGGCTTCTTTCACACTGTTTCTTTTTTCTCATCAGGAGATTATTCTAGTCTGGCAAGTGGGGAGACGATGGAAAATAACCACAAGCCTGGTTCTGAGAACACCGGCTTGGCCTATATCAATATTGATGGAAATTTAGCCTGCTTCCTTTGTCTACAATGCTTTAGGGAATTTTACTGTAGCCCAGTGAGCTTACTTAGGCAATACCTTTGGGTGGGTATGCCTATGTATTCTCTGAACAAAGAACAACAATGAACAGCAATGTAGTCCTGCTAGGAGAGCGATGCCTCGTGTAGATAGTTTAGTCTGTGTGTGTTGGTTTGTGTGTTGGTGTTGGAAGGGCCTCTACACTGGCGTGCTCAGACATGGAATGGAGTGAATGAGCATATTTCCTGGTCATCTTCCTCGCCCTTTACACTCGTTGATATGAAAAGCAAGAACTTTCCATTGGCTTTCAGCAGTCACACAACGTGTAATCCTGGCTAATGCTAATTTCACCCGGCGCTCATTTGCAATCTCGCACTGCTCTCAAACTTGCGTTTCTGCGTGTGCTTTTTTATACTGCATGTTACTGCAGGAATGTTGAGTGGATGCAGGCAGTATTGATGCGCATTGTGGTGTGGCTGTTTATGAGTTCTTATGTGGGTGGTGTGTGCTTAACTGCTCTGGCTCACAGCAGACTGCTCTTGTAACATCAGGCTCAGATACTCTGGCTCAGCCATTTACATTTGCTTCAGGCCTGCTGTTTACCCAGCTCTAATACTTAAGACATTAGCAAAATTGTCCCTACTTTGAAAACGAGAAGAGGGCAGAAGCCCATCTCTGGACTCAGGAAAACGTCTTGTGTTGCAGTGAGCTAAATTAGGATGACCTGTTCAATGTAATGGATGGCTCTTGTAGGGATTTTTGTCACTTTTTCAGCTTTTTCACATTCTGAGTGAAAAATTCAGTCTTTTGAGAACAGACTTGGGTCCACTGAAAGATGTTTACACTCTTGTAATAAAGGCATCCAACAAGTGTAAGCCAACAGTCCATTTAGAGCTACAATTCAAAAGCATAGTTTAATAAACCGTTTTGTCAATAAGACCTTGATTAAGCAGCTGTTGGTTGTTTCTGGTTGATGTTTTTTTTTTTTCTTAACCTTTGTTTATACAGATAATCTCGCTGAGACATAGGGTCTCATTCTCCACACTGAGCCAACAACTCATTCAGCACAGAACACAAAACATTAAAATGAATGTGCAAAAGTGCCAAGTGATAACAGATTAAGGTTAAAACACGGAGTGATTTGAATTGCTATTGCTGCACTCGGGTAACGGCCCCTATAGGGGTGGCTTGAGTGATTTATTGCTAAAACTGGCAAAGTAGCATGTTGAACTTAGTCTTGTTCACATAATCAGGAAAGGTGCCACATCAAAAATGAAACCCTCGAGGGTCTATTAAAATTGCTTGCTTGATACCAAGGCCAACACGGGTGTGTGCCTCATCCTGTTTTTTACTCTCTTCCAATTCATAGGAGAGCGGTCGAAGTTACAGGTTCGGAGTTCCAGTGCCATCCGGCGGACGTCTTCCCTGGATGCCATCACAGGGCCGTACCTAACTGGCCAGTGGCCTCGAGACTCCCATGGACCCTACCCTTCCTGTATGAAAGACAAAGCCACACAGGTATCTGCCACACAGGGAAGAAAACTCTTGGCTACCAGCCACAGTGTCTGCTAAATCCCTAAATTTACCAGCTACTTTTCCCTTTCCCCCAGCCAACAATGTTTTATAATAGAACAGGATTTCCAAATGATGGCTTTTTGCCTGTCAAACTGCCTGGTGAAATAGACCAATTTACCAGCCACAACCAAAGACTTAGCAGCATTTAGCTAGCGGCTCGTCTTAATGTCCCAGACTGCTGCCAATACAGCTGAAAGTCCTGATACAGTAGATTTTAGTGAAGTAGTCTGAAATTCCTTCACAGCACTACATTTTAATCCATTGTAGCACCTCATAAGGCCCATGTATGGATTTTACATTGAAACTGACCACAGTTTTCCTGGGCAGCAGCCCACACAGCAGCACTCACTAATCTGGCCATGTGACTGACCACTGAATTCAGTTTTTCTCGAAAGGCTTGATTTTTATGGGGGTGTGGGGTGTTTGAGTGTGTTATGAAAGAATATTGAATATGTATGATCATGACAAGGCCATTGACCAGCCCTGCTCCCTCTTTGCTAACAGAAGCCTTTCATGTGTCTGAATGAAGACCGCCAAGCCTAATTTACATGGGCTTCATCCCTTTAACCCTTCATTCACCTCGCACTTCTTTGTGTGGAGGCTGACGGAGTGGTGAGTGGGCCCTTAGAGATCTCTTGAAGTAGTTGCATACAGACTAAACACTCGCCTCTAATAACAGGGTTCCTGTTCATGTCTGGGAAGACAGGAAAAGTATGGAAAATCAATTTGATAATTACTAGGTCTTGAGAAGTTTCTTAATTACGCCAAAATGTCTGGGAAAGTACAGAAAGAAAATGGTATCCATTCCTGATCGCTACTTATTATTATGTAGGTGTCAAACTTTATTATTATTATTCTTATGGTGATAATTTGTCTCTGTGAAGAATAATATTGTGATATGCTTAGATGACAGTCATATTATCCAGACACTGACCAAAATCCAAATCCTCTTAAGAACTTAAACTCAGGAATTTAGAAATGGAAAGTGTTTGGCAATCTTACGCTGATGTGGTGGAGCGTGACACACTTGGACAAATCTTTGAGCGAGCAAATGCACAAACTCCCCCAAGGACAGTCAGAGACCACTTCCTGTTAACAAGCTATGCCGGAGCCCGGCTCTTTTTATAACACAGCAACAGCAGAAACCGGTAGACAAAAGGTCCCCGGCCCCTTTTGTTGTGCAGCGCGCAAGTTCAAGACGGCCTCTGCTTTGAGCTGTAATGTAGCTCTGCATGGAGGTGAAGTTGTTTGCACCTGTCCCCCAGGCTATGGCTGAGGCGAGGAGAAATCCCACTGCTTACCACCTGGCCCTCATGGCTGCCCGGCCCGCCTGCCTTTTGTGTGGGAGTTGAGGAGCAGAGGGCCCATACATATGCTAATCACTGTTCCGGGATAGGTCTGTGTGCCCTAGGCCCTGTGGTTAGAGAACACAGAGAATGTCTGTATGAAGATTAGACAGACACACATACATAGGCAGAGGCACACACACGCACACACACACACACACACACACTCACACACTTACTCATTTAATCCTACTTTAGCACTGCATTACACAGTATCTGCTGTCACTGGCGATCAAATAACAGCGCCCCACATTTGCTCCACACAAGTTTAACGTGAACGGATTTGTACGTTGTTGATTATAGGTTTATCTGAATTCAGAGCTGAAGCAGCGACGTGCGACACAGATATCCTCTCAGATATTCATCCATGCTCTGGGGTTCAGAGAGTTTGAAGCATGCACAAGATAACAGGCAAAGTCAACTCACTAAACCAGAATGCATGTTTTCCTGATCTCAAAACCACACCAGATGATAGCGGTAGCATTCTGCTCACATGTCTCGGCATGTAATCTAAACAAACCAGCACAAATTCCACTGCAGTTCTATTGAAGCCCAGTCATTATTTCCTGCTTTGGAATAGAGCTGGATTCTTGAGGATGTTGCTTGCATGTAACCCTTTGGGTGGGAATCATAATGGGAAGCAAGCTGCAGGCTATGGTAACATAGTTTTATCTCAGCAGAACATTATCAGGCGCAACACCTGGCACACAAGTGTACAAAGCACACAACCCCGGCCGGAAGTTCAAGAGCTAGCATGATAAAAGGGCCTCTGTGGTAAATAAAGGTGGGGGTCTCTGTTAACAGACACAGAATTTGTTTGGGGGACCCATGTCAACAAAGAAAGGTAGCCTCTGGTATTCTCAACTGTCTTGTACTGTCAGTACCGTGGATAGCCGGGAGCAAATTGTTTGATTGCAAGGTGAGATAAGCACCATATGGAAAAACATGCCCCTTAGTTTTACATACAAACTACTGACATGCCAGTAAAACATGTTGGGTTGTCCTGTAAGCTATTAGCCATCTTGAGATTTAAAAAAAACAAAACAAAACAGCAGGGTCATTAAGGATGTGGCAAATATTATGCAGAAAGAATTTTGAGAGCAACATAACACACAAAACTAATACTAAATAATAATAATTACACTAACATCATCAGTAAATGTCCTCCAAAATACTAATGCCATGCAAATTACCACCTGCAGGCTAAATTTTCATTTGAGATTTCATGGTCGTTGAAATGTTTTCATATTTTGTTCATTGCAAGCTGTAAGTTGCCATCATCACCTTAAACATTAACTACACGGTCGTTGCCATCCTGGTTTACATGAAAAGAAAAAGGCTACTGCTAACTGAAGCAATATGGCACTTTGAGATTGAGGCATACATCCTTGGCAAGCAAATGCACTTTATATTTTTCATTGACTTACAAGGAGCAAGTAGCATGCCGGCCTCACGTCACACAACATCTGCAGGAACTTAGTTTCTTCTCGGTGGCCAACTCCACAACCAACTCCATAAAACATGCCTGCCCTTTTACAGCAATCTGCATTCTGTATGAACGGATTAAGCTGCAGCATTAAGTCCCTCAACATTTGGCCGAGGCATCAAACGGCACAAGCCATTCCATAGGCCATGCACAAAATGTTAATGCTAAAGGCTAGCTACACATCTGCTATCCAGCGTGGCCAAGCACAGTAGTCTCTTTATGAGAGCACAAGCACCCATTTAAACCGCTGTCCTTTTCTGGGGAAACCAGTGCCAGCAAGCCAGCAGAAACGGCTTCACTGGTGTTCCTCATTATTCACAGTGTGATATTCCATATCATAGGGCACGGCTTGTGCGTTAGCTGGAGAGCCATAGAGCTTTTTCTGTTAGTGCGGGGTCAGTCATAAGGCAGCATGAAGACACTGACATTTGAGATGTTTCATACTACTGTACTGGCTGTAACCCTCTGGACGTTTGCCGATTTGTTTGAGGACCAGAGGCACTGTTGATATGCATAATCAAAGGGGAAGTACGTGGTTTCAGATGAGCCTATTAAATATCCTCAGTCTGTTTCTGTTTTTGCATATATTTACATAACTTAACCGATTCCTTTTTTATATAATGGAGGATTAAAAGACGTGTTCACAGAGACAGAACTGGCTCTTTTTTTTATATCAGATGTTCCTTGTTGGTGTATTATCAATACAACTTTTGTGTGTAGTGCTTGTGGGCTTGGATAAGCTTTTATTGCACTGTACATATTCTGTTGGAGTAGAGCGTACAGGCTAGTCATAACCAATTTGTAGATTTTACACCACTGCATTGAAGGTTGGAAACTAACACCAGCTGCTACCCATGTGCTTGTAATTTTTTATTTTTTATTTTTTTTTCATTTTGACATCCTTTGGTTTTCCTATAACTGTATTTTCAAAATGTGCTTGGCTTGTAAAATAATTATGACAGGTGTTGGATTTTACCAGCCACTGTGGCCTGTAGACAACAAAGTTAGTTTCCTGCACTGCCACAGATGTATTCAGGCTTTACTAGCTTAATAATGCGAGCAGTCAAAACATTTTGTGTGCTATATTTTTCCTGTTGGATGTATTTTTTTTTTTCTCCAGGATTATTTTCCCATGTTGACGGCTTTGTATGTTTCACCGATTCCATATTTTCAGCTTTAGTTTTGAACACACAGCAGTGATGATTGAGTTCGCCCTCATCTCCCTCAATTGTTCTTCTGAACTCTTTACATTTTAGGCGTTTAGTTAGTGAGCTTATCCAAAGTGACTCACAGTGAGTGGGTAAGTATAGGGTCTTGGTGTCTTGTTGAAGGACAGTTTAACAGGACGCATTTCTCTTGATGGTCACATCGGTCGAATAAGGTGACCTTTCTGTTACTGGATGGTCTGTCTTACCATTAGGCCACCCTGCCACCAAACAAATCTCAGAAACTGTGGGTATTTAATCTGTGGGTATTTAATTAATCTGAGGTTTTAGATTGATGTGAGGGAAATAAATGTTTGTTTATTCATGGGTTCTTACACAATGGGCACTTGTGTTTGTGCACTTGTGCATGAGTGTACCATACTGAATACTTGTCTTTGTGTGCCTACGTAACATATGCCATTTAGCGGCTGCTTTTCTTACAGCAGGCTGAGTGCATACAGTATATCTCGAGCATGGGTGAATTGGGTTGTGTGTATGGGAGACTGAGGGAGAAGGAGTTTTGTACAAAGAGAAAGATGGTGATGATGCTTAATGTGTCTGTATTTGTTTTGTGTGTTTCAGACTCCAGGTCTTTGGATCGATGAGGTGGCCGACCAGGGAAGTCCCCACCAGCGCTCAGCCTCCTGGGGCAGCGCAGATCACCTGAAAGAGGTAACCTCACCTGTGTTAGCTTTGTTCAGCTCAGTCACAGCTGCCTCTGACAGTAAACACTGCAACACAATAGGAAAACGTCAACACCTTGGCACTGTCTTGCAGCATTAGGTTAGACCAGAATAGCTTGTCTGTCGCAAAACATTCAGTTAAGAATAACACTCTTGACACTTATTATGGCCCTACTAAACACACAGCCAATTCGCTGAGCATGTTTTTGTCATTTTTGAGGTTCAGCCCATTTACTCAAAATGTGTTTTATTTGTCAGGATCTGAGGTTGGCCTAAATATTATGCTGCTGAAGGTTGGTTTCCACTCCCGTCTATCTTCCTGGCTTGGTGGCCAACCAGCCGACCACATGGAGCTATTAGTTCTCCAACTCCCTAGACCACAGGCTAAATTTAACCTCACTCTCCCCCTCTCTCTCCCACTCAACTACACCCTAGCATCTCATTGTAGCCTGTTGTTTTTGAGAGACAGTGCAGGAGCTCGTTTCAGCCGTGTAACAGCCATATCGTTCCCTCTTCAGCTGCCTACCACAGCGATGTGTACGAGCCGGGATAACTCTGATTGTACCTGCTCCATAAAGGCCCTACCAGTGCTCGTGCAACACAGTGAAGATAAAGATGCCCGTAGACTTTGTCTGGTTCCTGCACAAGAGCAGAACCCCAAAATGCATGGTATACCTATGCATACATTATTGAAGTTCAAAGATATTGATATGGAGTTTCTATCTCCTGTAGAGCAAAACTAAGAAACTTTTTTTTACCCACTTAACATAAAAAAAAAAGATGTCACGAAATCAGTTACCCGTAAAGACCTGTTTGTAGAACTACTTTCTAATAATAACTAAATTTTGGCCAAACTGTCAAATAAATAAATATAGCCACAGGAAACATAGCGGCCATGCTAAGGTCACATGTGCACATACAGAAATGTGATCTCACAAAATCCATCTCATGTTGAAATGACAAGTATAACTGAACCAAACTATTTGTAATCTTTGTGATAATTTATTATGACAATGTGTAACATTTTTCTGCAGCTGAGTTATCTATTGCTCATTCCCTTCAGTAGTACAAACCCTTGTATCCCTTCAGTCTGCCTTTGCTGTTGTGCAGTCCCATTTAAGTCAGTTTAAGTTGGTTTTAAATGCAGATGAATCCAAATTAAGCTATTTTCTAAAGGCAAAGAGCTAACATGGAGTCTTCCTAAGATCTCAGCTGCTCACGGGGTTGAAAATGAAATGGTCACAACATATAAACATCCACTTGTTACTGATCATAACTTGCCAATCAGATCACACGCTGAAAACGCTGCCACTGAGCTGACACGTAAATCAAATCTTGTTTCTTAGGAATACATACTTGTTTCTCCTTCCAGACAAGGAAACACTTGATTTCGACAACGTTTTTGTTTTTATCGGATTACAGAGAACCGCTGATAATGAATGCACCTGACCAGGAGGAAGTTGGATACTGAATGCCATTGTGCTTCACATTTTATTGCTGGCTGTGGCAATCTCGTATGTCCGCAGACGTTCACATTGGTTGGCTTTTGTATATAAATCTCTTCTGCGGCTGGTTCCTCCTTATCTGACCATATACATGTTTAAAAACCAAAACCCACATGGCCTGTGCTCTCATGATACTCTACAGAGTTAGAACAGACTTGGGCAAGACAGCTTTTAAAAACACCGCCCCTTCTTCCGTGGAATAATTCACACGACGACCTGAAATGATCACAGCTAATTACTACGGGGGAATTTAAGCCAGTTATACAGGTTTGAGAAGAAGATCTTGATCAGTTTAACTGCCTCATAATTTTGACTGAAATTTACAATGCATCATAATTGGATTTTTCCCCTTGACCTTGTATTGCACATTAACTCTGTACTGTGTGTATTTGTTTTTTTATTGAGTGACAGCTGAATTTATCTGTTTGTGTTTACTGTTTGCTATTGCAACAGTGCTGCCCTCTTGGCCGGGTCACTCTTGAAAAATTTTGATCTCAGTGGGACTTTTATCTGGTGAAATAAAGGATATATATTTATCCATATGTGTGTATAACCCTGGAATTCAAGAAAAGCCATCGTGTGCAGTCTGCCGTAGACGGTCCCAGTGCCCTGGCCTGCACAATCAATAGCACAGCACAGCCAGGAAAACCTCTCTTTCTCATTTTCTGAGATTACACTGGGATTGCCTGCACTTGTCATTATTGACCGCCGCGGTCGGCTCAGTGAATGTAGGCGAACTGCACTCTACCTCTCGAACCACTGTGGTTTACATGTGTGGGAGGACATCCAATGTAAAGACCTAGTCTCTTTGTTGACCGTGTTGCCAGGATTACAAGATTGGCATCAAGGACCACACCTTTGTCTGCATAGTACAACTGCCTGTGTTGTGCTTACAAAGGTATCCTGTGTTTTTTACGCTATATTTGGTCAAATACAGAAACACCCATTGACTTAACCTCTATTTCATCATCAGGCACCAATACTTATTTTAGTCGGTGCTCTGGCCTGCAGTAGTGTTGAGTCAGGTTAAGTCTTGGGGAGTGCACACAACAGTGAGTAACCTTGTGAAATAGACCAACATGTTCATCCTTTTCTAACCTCAGGAGGCAGGCTGGGGTGTTGACAACAGTATAATAAGTCACAGTTAAGTTTTAAAAGATCCTAAAAATGTTTATGAAGCAACACTATAAAAAAATACAAATATACAACATACAGTGTTCACATTATTTTAAGTTAGAATTGCCCTGTGCACCTTTCTCGGGCTCTGGCTAGCATAGGGCAAATTATAATTATTCTGATAAATGCATTCAACTGAACTGTGAAAGGCTTCATATTTCTTTGATATCTTTAATATCTTGAAGCTTTAGAGCAACAATAAAAACAGTGTTTAAAGTTAAATTTCTCCTGTTGAGAGAAATGTTGCCCTTATGCCTTAAGAGTTGTGAGTTTTCCTTTGTTGACACCAGCATGACTTTTCTTTCAGCAGATTGCTAAACTGAGACTGCAGCTGCAGCGCAGCAAGCAGGTCAGCCGGCAGAGCAAAGACAGGGAGCAGAGCTCGCTGCAGCAGGCGCAGCACGGCTCTGCATGCCAGCCTCAGGTGAGCCGTCCATGTCTGTACTGTGCCATCCAGAGCCTTGCCAGAGTCACTCACGTGCTCTTTTCAGGTGGTAACGTTACAACTCCAACTGTGGCAGTGAAAGATTTTCCTCTGATAGTTAACGTATGATAAGGTGGCTTAACGGCCAAGCAACCACACGCATATGAAACAGAACGTAACCAAACCATATCACAGCTGCTGAAGATAATGGAACTGAAAATGAAAATTTTGGTTTAGCAATGCTAATTTAGTCTGCGTTAGTTAGACAACAGTGCTGAACTCTAAAGTGAAGAGGGTTCTGATGCTTTTTTATGACACTGCTCCTCTGTTTTATTGGTTTAAAACATTAGGGTCATCTTGGCATTGATAAATCTGTAGATGATCAAAATTGCCTGTTCTGTTGGTTTACATATTGTAGGGTTACACTGCCTGTACATTTTTATAGCATGGTTTTTTTTTTTTGTCTTTTATTATTATGTAAAACACATTTGATCATAGTCCATGTTTATGATGCTTAATTTTGCGCTGCATTTGAAAGACGAGGTTTAATGAGTCCCAGCTCTGACCAGTTGTGTCAGAAGGAAGGAGAGGGAAGGAGATGTGTCTGGGCTTGTCCTGTTCTCTCACTGTTTATGGTTCATTCATTAACAGATGCCCAGCAACAGCACACATCAGCCACTGTGGGAAGATGAACATAAAAAATTCTATTTTCCTTACATATTTAATTCCTTTTCAGTAATGTATATTTAATGTACATCCGAAAAGTACATTTTAATTGAAAGGCTTCATCTTATGAAACTGGGTCTGTGACAGTTTGATTCTCCCAGTGTGTCTTGGCATCACAACATCCTTTGGCACAGACCAAGACATATGCATTGAGATGTGTTTTGATTGCACAAGTGATGTGGGTGTGCGAGGTATTTATGCTATGCACACATTTTTACGGACATTTTAACCCGTGGTTGTCTGTGTCTTTCCAGTCCAAGGGAACCTCATCAGTCTTGTCAACGATCCCCTTGCCAAAGTCCCTGATATCCAGAGTGCCCAGCAGTGTCGAGGGCATCAACCATGAACTAGAAAATGTATTTATCAGAGAGGACTGGGAGCAGGGGATACAGGTAGGAACCTGCATGTACACCAGACCTGGGTGAGGTAGCAGTTTCAGATAATTCCTTGTGTTTGTTTTAACCTGCATGGAGTCGCAGATGGTTGGGATGTGCCACAAAAGACAAGACAATTAGTGCCTGATGATTTAGACTCTTGGTAAACTTTTGCGTGATGACCTGTCATTTGCTCTTACTCATCTGGTGGTGGGTTAAACAAATTTTGTAAATACTCATAAGATCTAATATACACTTGCACATAAACACACACACACACAAAAGAATTTAAAGTCATATGCAGCATTGTGCACCATACAGTCAGACAGTAAGACACATATATTCTCACTCACACTGAATTAAATCGCTGAGAGGCGAGGAGACTTGTAAATCTTGTCTGATGTGGGGCAGTAAACCTTGGCAGGTCTGTAAAGCTGCTCTCTCAGAAAAACGCATGCACACACACACACACACACACACACAAACACACACGTACAGCTTAAACACCACTACAGATTTACAACCTGCAGTGCACCAAGCATTTTTTCAGCTCTCCCGTCTGAATCAGCTGTACCCTATTGCCCAAGCAGAAAGCTCTGCACATCACACCGTTCATAGTGTATCAAGTTTTACCATCTGGTGCGGTGTTTACTTCTCCATTCGTCCTTTAAACATACAGACAAACACATCGGAGGCATTTTTGCTGATGCTCTTGTTCTTGATCAGAGTGACGTACAACAAGTGAGCGGGGATCGGTTTAGTATCTCTGGCAAGGACACAAGCGGGTTGGCACGGCCTCTGAAGGACACACGGGTTTTAGTTGTTGAGGAGGATCCATGTGCAGCGACACACGACCTCTCACCACCTTGTCCACACTCTGACCTCACAGGCCATGGACGTGTTGGATGGCCGCCGCGCCCCCTTCCCTCCTCATCACTACAGTAGCGGCGGGG
>OMLB01036693.1:16998-29074 GCA_900302555.1 Myripristis jacobus | reverse complement strand
CACGGACACCCAGGCCCCCTCCAGCGGTGATTCCAGCCCGTCGCCCCGCCCCTGCAGCGCCGACCACCTCCACTCCCCCGATGGAAGCCCCTGCTCTGCAGACGATAAAGGTACTGCTTCACTAAGCTGAGCTGTGTGATGCAATTTGGTTTGGTTTTATCAGGGATGGCAGTTTTTACTCATTTCATTGCCTTATGTAGTTCACACTCCTGTTTTAGTTTTGTGTAGTTTATTCAGCAGTTGTTAAAATATTACATGCATGTGAGAATTATAAGTGATGACATGGATAACACATCCGTACATTCAAGCATGTAGAAATGACGTTTCCATGCTTTCCATTTACTTTTTTCTTCATGTCTTCCCTGTAATACCTAAACAACAACTTGCAGACACATGTAATGTTATGCACTCTTTCCCCAGACAGTGGGTGCAGCTCTCCTCTGCCCAAATTTGCCACTTCTCCCAGACCGAACAACAGCTACATGTTCAAACGGGAGCCTCCAGAGGGCTGCGAGAGGGTCAAAGTGTTTGAGGAGATGGTGTAAGTATTCAATATGAAGTCCTGGTTGTGTTTTGTGAATGCATCTGGCTTCAAACTCAGTTGTTTTGTACTTGGCTCTTGAATTCTGTACTTGACGACTGTGTAGGCATTTAAAGAAAAACATACACAGCGTACTGCTTCACAGACTTTGAGAGTCTTTCTCACACATTATACTTGGAGAAATATCAAGGACAGCAAGATGCATCAAGAGAGTACAAAGTGTGGTGCACAGTGTATGAATAGAACATAACTCCAACAATGACGAGCCTAATTTCTTTTGCCTCCAGGTCTCGCAAATCAAAAGGCTTCCCCCTCTTCTCATGCCCAGACAAAAACAAGGTGAACTTCATTCCCAGAGGCTCTGCCTTCTGCCCTGTCAAACTCCTCTGCTCCTCCCTCTTCTCCTCCGTCTCCCCCTTGTCCTGCTCCTCCGCCGCCCCCAGCCCCCATGGCAACAGCGGCCCGGGGCTTCAGGTGACCCCGACTCTGCCCACCGCAACTCCCACCTCTCAGTCCTCTGCTGACCGGAGCCCCGACACAGACACCGGCATACACACAGACAACAGCACAGACAGCCTGAGCCCCGACACGGGCCCAGACTCTGATATAAGCACAGACGTGGGGAAAGATGGCGCTGCACACTTGCTCCTCACCAGCTAGTCCTCAGGTATACGTGACCAAAACACTGAGAGATGCAGTGACTAACGTTGGTCAGATGGCATGGTTTTGAATGAGAATATATACCCTTGCACTCCGTTAACCCTAACGTTAGCCAGCAGGGAGTGCCCAAGGTCTATAAATGACAAAGTTGAGCCATGATTTGTGGAAATGAACAACACATGGGTGGATACGGGGCCAGGATCCTGCAGGACCAGAATTTTGTGCTTGGTCCAGCAAGAATTCTGGTCCCAGTGTTTGTCCCATGCATTGTCAAGGAAACATGATTGTTTGGTCATTGTCATTTAGACCCAAAAGTGTCCCGGCCTTGGGAGTGGCCTCCCTTCGTCCATCACTAATCTAGCTTTCTCCTCTGCATCGTGACAACACCCATAACAGAAATAGCTTTTCTTTTCTTTTCTTTTTTTTTTTTTTTTTTGCAACAACATAGATGACCGCACAGTGTTCTGTAGCCAGCAGTTTTATCAAGGTAAAAATCATTCAAAATATTTAACCCTTTCATGCATGAATTATGAAAGCCTGAGTCCAGATTTTTTTTCTCATGTGTTTTTACACTTCTTAGGGCATGAAAATTTCTGTGAGTCTCCATACTTCTTTCAGGATGCAGGACTGGTATTCCCATCTCATTCTGCTAGTATTAATATGTTATCAGCAACAAGAACTGACAGTCTCTGCATAAACCTCAATGTAGGGGAGCAGCAGAGAGCACTCTAACAGCTGATATGCAATTCCACCATAGAAACCATTGCATTTAGGAGAAAATGAGTTTTAAATTGTCTTTTAAGCTGTCCACTGTAGTGACCGTTATGCGTGAAAGGGTTAATTGTTTTTTTCTAACCAGCTGTTCATCGTTCAGCAAGATGATATCTAAATTACAGGTCATTTTATCGACAGAACAACCAAAATAATAATAATAATTTAAAGAATAAAAGAAAAAAATACCATGCCTGTTTATATTGAAAATACATTGGGATTTCTTACCGTTACAGCACAATGCCCCATATTACCTACAGCGTTTGCACTTGTTTAGACTCAAAATGAAATAGACCGTAGGATATTTTTTTCTCCCCTTTGCAAAAAGCACTTAAACACACCGTGGCCCTATGAAACCAGCAGCAACAGAAGTGCAGGCTCTACCCAGCCGAGACAGAGGGCCAGACTTAGATCTGCCTATCTGCTCAGATTGCTATTAAAACTTGGTGAGCGCAACAACATGCAAATGACAGCTGTTCTATCCAATGACCAAATAACCAGTTACAAAGCACACGACTCCCTCATTGCCTTGTTTTATTGCCCCCCCCCCGCTGCCCACAAGAATAAACTCAGGTCATGTGGAATGTACTTTCTTGGACTATGTTGCCTTTTCCCAGTGTTCATTACATTTTCCTAGAGTAAGAAGACATTCCATGGTCTTTAACCGAGATGCTTTTTGCTGGAGAGGCTGTCGCCGACTGAATCAAACGGTCACCGCCGCGCGTGACCGACGACTTTTGCATAAACATGTTCAGGTTAGAGAGTTTCAGGTGCTCTGACAATTACTATGTATTTGTTTCAGCCCTTTGTAAAATATGTACCAAAGCAGAATGCAAAACCGTACGAGGCCCATCATTTATTGGGAACAGGACAGGCACAATTTCTGTGCCAGAAGCAGAATGTGTATGTGTGTTTTGTTTTGTTTAGAAACAGATGAGCAACAGACAAACACTGTTTCTTAGTGTTTCAAACATAGACGCTAAAAAGATAAACCAAGGCTAAGCACTTACTTGCAAGTGAGATGATAATCACTATTTTAAGACTAATTTGCAAGTTAAAACAATCAGATATTGAGTGTGTGCAATTGATTTTTGTTTGAATTAAAGCTACACTAACAATGTTTGAATAACCACGATTGGATAACAAGATCCAAGCAGTTACACGTAAAACTTTGCCTGGAGCAATCCACCGCCAGAACATATGGAAAAAAAAAAAAAAATACAGTGGAAATGGACCAAGCAAACTTTGAATGGGAGAGAAAATACCGTTAACTATTTCTCATTCCAGAATTACAGTCTGGCTCACCACTTGCACACGGAAACACAAATATCAACAGTATATGCAACACATTCCACACAAACTAAGTTTCAATACTGTGTTTGTTTTGCTTGCAGCTCCACGAGTTTAAATCATACTAATTCTGATTTTATTCACACGCTCATTGTGCGGTGCAGTTACGCGACGTTTGCCATGTTTGCCACTAATAATTAAGTTCTCCTGTGTATTACACGTTTTTATGTAGATCTTGTGTGTTTTTCAATAAAGGAAACGAAAATCTCTGCGCTGGTGTGCCGTCTTTTCAGAGGCCTTAGGCGGACACACACACACACACACTGTGCGCTGTTAGCATGACTATTCAGAATCATGGCATGTCCAAACAGAAGTCAAGGTAAGGCAGTCATTATATTTGGTTATGATTATATATTAACAAATGTTAGTCACATGGCTTGAACACATCAAAAATATCACAAGGCAGAGTTACAGCAAAGTTTAGATACACAAATATTTGTAAATAAATACTTGTAATATGATTAATCCAAATTAATCCAATAATGACCCTGACAAAGTCCTATACAGTGTTGTGGACTGGTCATCCGATTAAGGCATTTATTTCTGTATATATTCACTTGATGCAGCATTGTAGTCAGTATTGATAAAATGCGATCCTGTTGAAGCGATTACCAACCTCTTGAAAAAGATTTGTGACACATTTCTTTTAAAACAACACACTTTACCTCAAACTGCATGTATCAACCGTGACTTGAAAAACAATTACATATCCAAATAATTAAAATATTGATGAACGATCACACTAATTTAAATATACTCGCACAGTCACACCTTTACTGGATAACAAAAACATAATACATGCAACATGCAATAATAAATTATTAGTGATGTGTGTGCGTGTGTGTATATATTTATGAGGTTTTCTGAAACGTATTCAACAGGGCATCACAACTACAGCGTACAGCAAACAAACTAAAGCATGAATCTTGAGGAGTTTGCATTTTCGAGCATTAAACGTCCTTTGGTTGCAGTGTCATCCTTTTGCACCCTCGCAGATCATGTGACACGGATTGGCGTCAAATAATTGCAAATGATTCTTAGTGATAAATCAGCTTTGAGTTGTCCGTGACACTAAATTATACAATAGTGACTTCCTTAACGTTGTTGCTGAGTGTCGCCCTTGGAAGTAAACACATGGACTATTGCACATGACCTTGATAGTTTTTGTTTTTTTCCTCTTTACACTCGCAAAGTAGTTTTCCCTGTTTGTAGTCACGAGTACTGAGACTCAGAAAGAAAGAAAGAAAAAGAAGCTATTAGACTCAACACATCCCCAAGGCAGCTAATGTAGGAGGTTAATTGTTCCAAACTCATACTGAGGTATCCATGCTTAAAAAAAAAAGGATGTAAAGTATATTAAACCCCAGTGAAATAACAAGTACAAGAGTGCAGTCCCGTTTCGTTGCTCAAAAATGGAAATGATGAGAGGTGTTGATGGGACAGCTGCCCCCTGAGGACGCCACCCCCCGTGAAGAGACATCGGGACTACGCGTTGTGAAGCTCGTGCTCGCCGTCGCTTCTGCCGACCGCATCGGGGTTGGAGAGCGGGTCCAGGTCAGCGAACAGGTTAAACCACGCCGAGAGGTCTTTGGACGTCCCGGGCGTCTCTGTGAAACGAGTCAGCGAGGGGGGAAACGTCACTGAGGCAAACTTCTGCACATATATTTAAGCCATGGGTGAAATTCAAGCGCCTTCATTTTGTCCTGTAAGCGGCTGCGTCTGGCTGAGCTCCAGGTTTATTCATGGAAATGCTTCTATCCCGCAAGCACTTTGAAAGCGCCCATAAACACAGGTTTCAGCTGGAAACTTATATTTTTTCATGCGTTGGGCTTTTCTTTCAAATCTCTTAATATGTTTTACTCATTTGGCCCGGTCCTACCTTTTGCTGCAGGCCTGGAGGGGTTCTGATTGGCTCCAGATGATTGCTCTGTTGCCTGGGAGACGGGCTGTGGAATGCCTCTAGCCCAATCTAAAATGGAGATGCAGATTGAGATTAATCAACAGGGGGACACTTAACATGCCAAAACATGATCCAACACATAAATCATCACGCTCTCTTACACACCACTGATGTGGACAGATCTTGTGTAACAGACAAGAATACAAATACTCGTTTATCACTGCACAACACATTATCAGTATGCCATTAAATCAAGACTAAACTTATTAGTTCAGTGAAAACCAAATACAATTTTGTCCTGTTGACTCAAGATAATTTATTATTGCCTTTTTTGGCTATGTGAATGTGAAACAGTTTATTTATGTTTTTTTTTTTGTTATGAATAGTAACAATGGGGCACATTTGTGGTGGTGTTTCATTTTTGCATTTGCTTGTCAGTTTTGCCTTCATCCTCTACATGCAGCCAGAAGAAATAGAACCAAAGTTAGGACGCGAAATGGATTTGACTTCATTTCTTTAAAAAAAAGTACACGATGTCCCCTTGTCCTCCCTGATGGACACCCTATAGCAGCTCTAAGTCTGTCACCAGGAGACACACTGGACAGAGTTTTGCGGTTCACCTCATATTTTATTTGGCACCAAACTCTCCCAAGGTCAAAGATGCAAACTCGTATAAATCGACTGTGCTAGAAAACCGTTTTCCCTTTCGGGGATGAGTCCAGCGGTCTGTTGCAAAATTAATTACCATTTGTGGTTTTTGAATTCTGCGCTGGTACGCTTAGGTGCTTCGGTCCCAGGCAGGGGCTTCTGCCAGTATTCACCACGGCAAACCACACATGCAGTACCTCCAGAAACCATTCAGCATCCTTCACTTTCTTCCCAATCGGTGGAGTTGCAATTCAAAATTAAGTTGCATTCACCTTAAGTTTTTTTTTTTTTTACACAGAACATCCCATAACGACAACACAAACACATGCTCTTTGCCTTATTGCGACAATATTGCGCATTAAACTTATAAAATTATTGTTTTGTGAAGGTGGATGCGGAGTGTTTGAGCAGCTATCTTCAAATCGTTCCACAGATTTTCAGTATAAATCAAGTCTGGACTTGAGCTGGCCCACTCCAGGACATTCACATTCTTGTTCTTAGGCCATTACCCTGTTGATTTGGCCATATGTTTCGGGTCACTGTCCTTTTGTGAACATGTGGTACATCTTTCCCCCGGTCTCAAGTCTCTGGCTCGCGGGCCGTTTCTCCTCAAGAAGTGAGAAATGCAATGAGCTTCCTTGGTTTTCCACCAGACATGCTTAGTATTTTACCATTTAAAGAGTTCTATTTTCATTTCATCGAGCCTTTTTGTAAGGTCCCAGTCCACGTATGAAACGGAGCACTTGCCACGCTGCATGCCGTCCAGGTCCATGTGTTTTGCATGAGTGCCTTTCTCCCAGCCACTGCCATAAAGCCCCGATTTATGAAGTGCTGCGCTGATGCCGTCCTTTCTGTAAGATCTTTTATCAAAGCCAAGAAACTCCACAGTTAAGTCACCCTCTTTGCCTGGTAGCTCAGGTTTTTTTTTTTAATTTAAACACAATCAATTCTGTTCTGTTTTTTTTCATTTGCTGCCGGGAAAGCGTACTGTACTCTTTGTAGAACCCCTTTTCAGAAATCAAGCCGGACGCCTCCTCACGTCACTTTGGCATTGTGGGTTTTTTAGCGCGCAGCTCAGTGACGAAAATGAACTTAATTTCGAATTCAGGGCTAGGGCTCCTCGCGCTAACTTCATTTTGAATTCAGGCTGCAGCACCACTTAATGCGGAAGAAGTCAAACACGTTGAATCCTTTTTTTTGCCTCCGTTGTAAAGAAAGAGATTAATCAGGCGCAGGTGTGCCTCGCTGACCAGCTGGACTGCTCCTGGCTCTTTCAGCCTCCCTTCCAGCACTCAACTGCCACCTCGCCTGCCTCTGATCCCATTGCCCATATGCTCCTCCTCAACTTGGCTTTATTGTACTTTTATTATAAAGTTCAGAGAATCCATTCTAATCCTCCTCTTAGCTCTTATTTTTCTTCCCGGCACGTTGCTCTTAGGTGATCGTTCACCTAAAAGCTATCCCGTGACTCTAATCCCTGCACTCGTTATTACAGTTTGTCGTTTGTAATGCTGATGATGCACTCAAGTTCACTGAGTGCCTAAAATATATATGTAGATTAAAAAAAAATGAGTGTTGTCAGTGTGATTGTCATTTAACAACTCATAACTGGCCATGAAATACCAACTTCTCACATCCAGCCTGTAAATCACATTATGCTCGGCTTTTCATTTCCATATAGCTTTATAACGCTGCGCCCATTCACAGCCTCCAAGCTGAAAATAGACAAACAACAAAACCAGATGAGGTGCTGGCAGTCGGCGCCCAGAGCAGGACGGAATGGAAAGTGACTGGCAATTAGCTAAGGGTAAGCGAAGCTAATTGCCATGCTATAATAGCTCCTTTCTATTGCTAGACATGGATTTGACAAATCATTTCAAGGCCACTTTTCTCCCTGTGTGCAAATGGTTAGCCCATAATGGAAAAAAACCCACTCAGCTCAATTTAGTTGGTTTTGTGCACATATTCATTCATGGGAAAGCAGAGAAACTAATTATTTAATTTTCAGGCGTATTCATCTGACCACAGCGCTTAATTGAATTAAGAGACAACTCGGTGTGATATGTTTTTGCATGCTTTTAGCAAAGAGAATTACTGAGGGTCTTTCTCATGGTGGGAAAACTCACTATGTATCATACAAAAAAATAACTGTTTTGACCAATAAATAGCGTTTTGTATGCATGTACCCCTTCTTTTACACTCTCTCTCACACACACACACACACACACACCCACACAAACAGAGACGACGCCCAAGGCCCGACCTGAGAGGGAAGACTGCAGATTATTCAAGTTCTGGTCCAGCAGCTGAGACGGCAGAAAGAAGGAGGTTTCCTTTTGCTGGGCCTCCGCCGGCCCCCCTCGGCCCGGCGCTGCGCCCGTCGCCTCCTCCCTCTCTCCGAACACCTCCGTCCACTCCTGCGAGAACTCGCCTTCGTCCAGAGACGCGGCGCCCAGGATTTCGTTGAGCAGGGCCATGCTGTCCTTCTCCTCGCCCTCCTGCTCCAGATAGGCTGAGAGAGGATCCTCATTTCCTAGAAGGAGCCATCGCAGCTTGTGTGACCAGAGTGTGGGCAGCAACGCCTTGACACATGCATTGATAAAAACCTTTGCATACCCTATAAGAGTAATGAAAATAAAATCCACTAAAATACATGTATAGAATATCTATAGATGTTTCACCTTTGATCCTTTGGCTAGATTATAATAGAATAGATCTGCAAAATATCTAGAAATCGAAGTTTATATAGAATAAGTGTATAATCATAATTTGTAATATAATTTCCACGTGGCAGTCTCTGATGCCCAGTACTGCGTGTCAGACATCGTGTATATGATTCAACTTATAGGTATGTATACAATATATATTGATACATAATTAAATAAAATAATGTGTGGATGAAAACGAGCATACAACATGAATATTGTAAATATGAAACATCACATAGGATATATACTAATGCAATGAGGTCAGACAGGAGTATAAAAAAGATGGGGATAAATTCTGATAAGTTATGATATGATTTTGATTTGAAAAACAGAGAGATTCAACATTTCCCCCACCTGTATTTTGGCTACATGCGTCCCCATCTTCAAGAACATGTCCAGAACCTTCTTGAGTCTGTTCTGCAGGAGATGAATGCAAAAACAATAAGAAGTGAATGAATAGTGATTACCAGTGAGCAGCTCTGAGCCCATTCCGCTTTGCATTAGCTGCATTAATGAGCCTTTGTGTTTGTGGCATTCCTCACAACCACAGCATCTGCATGCATTACGAATGGAGCACTTAAGTTTATATTAATTTACTGACATGGCGCTTTACCTTCTCTGCCCTCGTCGCTCGGGTTTTCGTTTCCGAGCGAGACGAGTCTGCAAACGAGGTGAACAAAAGAGGATCAGAGAACCGTTGGCTCTGTTTATAATAATTAGTAGTTTCTTCTTCGGGTTCAGTGTCGGGAAGCGTAAACACTTTGTCAGCCTGTCAACATATACTGTTTTTTTTCTCCACTTACTGGCCATCTGTGGTCTCGGCTTTCTCTGGGTCTTCAGTCTTTGCTTTGATTTTCTTCTTCCCCTTCTTCTTCGCCAGCTTGTCCATGGGATCTTGTAAGCTCTGCAGGAGAACAGCGTGCGAGTCATTCACTTCGGGCCGTCTCTCAAGATGTCGCCCTGCTGAACTAACAGTGACAGCACCGTTGCTAATCTTAATTGTAAGAGGGCACGCCGCACTCTGACCTTAAGCGTGGAGAACTCATAATGCTGACAGCCCTTGAAGCTTTCGTGAATGGCAGCCATTGTGTGAGACGTCTTCTCCCAGAAGTGCAAAAGTGTTGTCTGGAAAATAAATGAACAGCAGCCAAGGCCGTAAATTAATCTTATCATTCATGACAGTAACTCTCATAAGGGGTTTGAAAAATTACATCAATTTATTTCTCAAAGTCAGTGAACAATGGATTCTGACATGGCAGTCACAAAACCTCAAATTGTATTTTTTTTTTTTGTTATAGCGCTTTGTTCCCTTCATGTTTGTCTTCCTTCCTGGGTTCGCCATGTGGCAGGCCACTCCATGTCTGCTCAGTGGAGTGTGTATGCAAACCACACTGTACCTGGTATGTGGTTAAAACATGAGAGAGGAGGTTGCAGCGGCTGGCTCCCAGCAGGTCCACTTTCTGGCACACGTCGTTTTTCAGTTTGTCGAAGCTGGTCTTGGTGGTGCGCACCTGGGCTTGAACCTGCGGCGTGGGAGACGGGACAAACTGATGATGAGCTGGAGATCCACAAAATCATTTATGTGTTTTACAGGTGAGAGCGGTGAAGGCACGATAGACGATCGAGGTTGTGCAAGGTTTATTGAGGCTGTATTCAAGATTGAACCCATTTAATGGAGTGTTATGCCCTCTAGTGGCATGTAAGTGTAACAGGTTTTGTTTTACAGCAACAAACTGTATATGATCCACAAATAATAATCATCAATAATCCCCTAGACAAGCTACAACCTTAACATAATGTGAACAATCTCAAGCTGATCCTATTCAGAAAGTCCTATCGGAATCCACAACAACTGGGTTGAATATTGGGGCATTTGCACAGATATATGTAAATTAATTCATAAATCATCAGCTGCAGGTGTGTGGTCGCCGTCTTTTGTGTGTCCATTGGAATCCAAGAGTAAAATCCAGTGCTGTTCTAAGTGTTTCTTTACCCATTCCTTGCTCAGAGCCCATCGCTGACTCCTGATATTCTTTAATGAAACACGGCGCACAGCACGGCAGAGGAGAAACTTGAACTCAAACTTCTACACCCGCCCACACGCGGCCATACAAACCCACACACAACAAAACAATAAAAGACGCCACAGTGCCAGCAGAGCACATAAGCACAACTGACATCTCAGCACATTCTCTTCTTCCACCTTACAAGTTGCCTTCTGCAGCCCCAAGTATTTGTACTTGTGAAAAAATACACTATAGCTCCACAGAACACCCGTCCCTGCACTGCTCCTCCTGCATGCCAACATGTCTGTCTGACGTCGCCTAAGGTCAGTAATATTCCCTGCGTTTTATGTACAGAATAAAATCCCATTAATGTTGCTATGGAAATTGGCACTGGTTTGGAGAAAGGCACTAAAGAAGCAGTAAAAAGTTTATTCAAGGCATCATTTTGCAGGACGCTGTGGAGTCGATGTTTTGTGATTCGTACGCACATCCCTCACATTTGGCCCTGTGCGGTTAGATCCTCACATGGGCCAAAGACGCTTTGCATTAAGCATCCTCTGAACAGTGTAGATATCAGCTCATGATTAGGGATGCACAATATGTATCAGCATGTCACTCGTATCGGCCGATAAAGCCTTTAAAATGAAATATTGGTACGGGCCTGAGATGAAAATTTCTGCTGATAAAGCATGCCGATAAGATGCCACTTTAATTATGCCTAAATGTTCAACGCTCCAGTGAACCTGTAAAAGCGTTGTATTTTATGTCTGCATCTGCCTGTGGGCCTTCACAATAAGAGCAGGCATAATAATAATGATAATATGTTAATTCTAGTAGAGAGGAGACTTGAAGTTCTCTGCAATTACGTGCAAAAAATGCATGCATACATCAGTACCGGCATCGGCCAAAAGAGTTGGAAAATATTGGCATATTGGCAGAAAATTCTTACAACTAAATCGATAGGAATTCTATGATAGCCACTTTAGATGCAAGAAAATTGTTATGATACAGTAAGAATGGCACATTCAACTAAAGCTTTGACCAGTTTGAGTATTTCAAGGTCGATGCTGTCATTTCTGTATTGATAATTTGTGACACAACTCTTTTATCTTAAAATTTAACCATTTTTATGCCAAACAAATATTAGTACCCCAGGATTTTGATACTGCAGGATGAAAAAGTCCCTGGAGAAACATTTAGCAAATTGAATACTGACACTCTCCATTGATTGCAGCTGCTTACTAGTTAGTAGTGTGACCTGCACCACCTATCCAGTATTGGGGGAAACTGATATAATGTGCAAGATTTCATTGCATGTTTCACAAACTGTTTCCCCTGATCAGGGAGGGAACCTCACGATGTCAGCAGAGGACGACACTGACTGGCTAATCTCGAAGATCTAGTGGGCTGTCCAGTATAAGAGCCCAGTATTTGCCTGTGTGTGTGTGTGTGTGTGTGTGTGTGTGTGTGTGTGTGTGTGTGTGTGTGTGTG
>OMLB01036684.1:7114-30742 GCA_900302555.1 Myripristis jacobus | reverse complement strand
CTAGGATTCGGTGGCAGCCCAGGACAAGGCCTTGGGGCTGGGGTGAGGGGAGGCGATGGCCAGGGGGATGGTAGCTTTGGAGGACGATGGAGGCCAGGTCTTTCAGTAGAGGGACACCGCCTAAGGGTGGTGACGTTGGTGGAACACCCGTTTGTCTTCACTCGGGAGGTGGACGAGGATGGATTGTGTCCAGCGGGCCAGCTCTGTCTGGACCCCAGAACCAACCGGTCTGACATAATCCAGATGCTCTTCCACCAGCAACACAATCCAAACGCCACAGCTACAGACTGGGAGGGCAATGGTAAGTTTGATTCAGGCACATTACCTAACAATGTACACAGATGATTTATTGGCATGCTGAAGGATTTGCAAATTATTTGCACAGAATGATATTTTAACTTGTTGGAGGACATGGATGTCAGCATGGACATGGAGCTCTACTTTATATGCCTATCGCTACATCACCCTTTCATAACTGAAGGGGACTTTAGAGGTGAAATCAATAAGGAATTATGGCTGGTCATTCCATTTGAAAAAAAAAGAAAGAAAGGAAGAAAGAAAGGTGCTGTGTAACAGGCAGCATCTCTATATCTACAGCTCCCTGTCATGACTGAAGAGGATAAAGAGGTTAAATCAATAAAGGATCATGACTGCTGAGTCTAGTCCAGCTGCTACAGTATGTCACTGGCACAGTGGAGGCCATTGCTTAACTGTGTTTACAGCCTCCAGACTATACTGCATGAACAGAATAGATGTAAAAAAAGAAATTACTGCAGTATGCCACATATGGTAAGACATGCTACCTTTCTCCAGCAATCAATTAACAGATTGCTGTATATGCATATCATATTTTGGCTCTAGTTGTTATTATTTTTGACAGTGTCATCAACCAAATATGGTGTCACCCAATGAATGGTACACTATAATAGAGAAAATTAAGCGATAATCATGAAAGAAACCATCCACCCCCCAAAATACTAATTTTATTCAGTGTACAGTAAGTAATTAATGAATGGATTGTGTAATTAAAATTTAGAGAAAATGCCTTTCAAATTTCCCTGAAGCTATTCCAGGCTTTCGCTGCAAGTTATGGTCTCATGACCTTGTCTAAACACAGTCATTAGCATTTTAAGCCAATAAATGTCCTCCTCTCTGGCAGTGCTTAGCCTTTGGCTACGGTAAATATATCACAACAGGTTCTGTTCACAATTAAAGTGGCAACTGGCATGCTTTACATGAAAGGGGCACATCTGTTACACTCCTTGCACTTCTGTCAGTGCTGGGAGCAATCAAGTGCACATAAACCAATGTCATTCTGACTTTAATGTGTGGTTTCACTGTGATTCAGTAATCTTATGTTAAATCTGGATAGGCAGGCAGAGCTGATGATAGGTCAAGGGTTGCTAAGATTTCCTAGCCTGAATTTGCTCATACTGACTAAATTTAGTCCCACTCTGGCACCCAGGGTCATTGAAAAATACTGATTCACTTGCCCTGTGAGGATCTCCCTGACACAAGCCTGCAACATTTTCCATGGCCTGCACTCACCAGCTGTGGACAAATTCCCATTAGTGCAAGTCATGCGCTTTTAAAAGAATGGATATGAATATCGCAATGAGTTAGGTCATTTTGACAACATCATCGCTTTTTGTCCTCCCAGACCTACCGGAGGACCTGAGGAAGTGCTGCTATGGGTACTGCATAGACCTGCTGGAGAAGCTGGCCGAGGACATGGGCTTCTCCTTTGACCTCTACATCGTAGGAGATGGAAAGTACGGGGCGATGAGCGGGAGCGGACGCTGGACCGGGCTGGTTGGGGACCTGCTAGGCGGAACCGCTGACATGGCTGTCACCTCCTTCTCCATCAACTCCGCCAGGAGCAGAGTCATCGATTTCACATCACCTTTCTACTCCACCAGCCTGGGCATTCTGGTAAAGAGTGGGGAGATCGCTTGGAGTCAACATTAGTTTGCTGTAGTTTTGAGTTTGCATTTTAATGATCTTGGAAGACACCGGGGCACGTCCTGAAAATGCACTGCATTGTGAGCAATGCAGTCAGAAGCTGCAGAGCAGTCTGAAGTATTACTTTGATTTGTCAGTCTCTCTCTCTTTGTGCCTGACACTATTTCAATATGATCTGACAATACAGCCTGACACTGTTTCATTTTGTCCTTCTCCTCCACTCGCCCGGGTCTTCTAGTGAAGAACAAGGGATCGTTACTCGGTCAATAGTTAGTTTACTCAGTTTTGAAGGAGCATGTTAATTATGAAAGTGCAAATGAAAGGCAGTACAAGAGTTTATAATTGGTACGATGCACATTTTTAGAGGACTTCTAGCAGTGTCCTCAAATGTACTGGAGTTTCTCTTTGATTTGATAACCTCTCCCTCTGCAGCTGATACACAGTAATATGTAATGCGATCTGACAATATGTAGTTCCATTCCAAAAATGAGAACTCCACAATTTGATAAAGTGATGTTGCCCTCACAAAATGATTGGTTATACAAGATGAGAACATACTACTCTATTTTTTAAAAGGAGAGTAAAAAAGCTATGCCCTTGATTGAATAGTTTTACTGAACATCCTGCAGACTAAAAACAGAAATGTAATTTCTGCACAGGCCGATTAACTGCATCAGCACAAATCTGTGCACATTTATCGTATTCCGCTCTGATCCCAGTACGTGTGTCCTGCCAGGTACGCAGCCGAGACACCGCAGCGCCCATCGGAGCCTTCATGTGGCCCCTCCACTGGTCCATGTGGGTGGGCATCTTCGTCACGTTGCACCTCACCGCGCTCTTCCTCACCCTGTACGAGTGGAACAGCCCCTTTGGCATGACGCCCCACGGCAGGAACCGGCTTCGCGTGTTCTCCTACTCCTCTGCCCTCAATCTCTGCTACGCCATACTGTTTGGACGCACCGTCGCCACCAAGGTAAAGTAGCTCACTGATAAATAGGTGTCACTCAGGGTGGGGCAGGGAGAGGAGATAGGGAAGAAAAGGAGGTGGTGATGTACATTAAGGTGAATAAGGGTACAAAAACAAGGAGGGCGAGTGGAGTAAAAGGGGAGAGAATTATGGAGAGAGATGACAGAGATGACCACAGATAGAAAAAGATGGATATGGGAGAGGTTAAGTAGGTAGGCAGTGATGAAGTGGTGAGCCACAGAGTGAACAGGGAGGATAATACACATACAGAGAGACAGAGGGGAAAGGGTAAGTGGGCCGACAGAGATTGAAGGACTTACGGTGAGGATGATAGGGATGGATGAAGGGGAAAATGCAAGGGGGTGGGGTGGGGATTGAAGAGAGGTTAACCACCCTTGGTAGTGAGACAGAAAGTTTGAAACAAGCAGGGACCAATGGGGAGGGAAAGGGGAGAGGGCAAATGGGTAGGGAGAGAGGGAATGGGTTTTTGAAAGAGGGTGAGAGGGAGGTTGACAGAAAGATTGTTAGAGGGTTTAAAGGGTAAGTGGGTACGCATAAAAAGACAGAGTAACAGAATGAGGGTGACGTGGAGGTTGGTGGACAGAAAATAATGTACAGGGGGAAAGGTAAGAGGGCGGGCCAAGTCGGAGAATCGGTGGGGTGAAGGTTGGTACCGAGGGAGAGAGGCAGCATGAGAGCGTTAACAGCACAGGGTAAATATAGCTAGGTGATAGTAGTCCAAGGTGCTGGAGACAAATGGCGGTCTAATCCTGAGTCTTACACAAATCCATCCATCAGTGAATACACAACAAGATGAAAAACAATCTCATTCCTCGCAAAGACAAAAACAAAAAAAATTCATCTCTCATTTCGTCTTTTTTCCCGTGTCATATCTGTTTTAATATATATATGTATGCACTTGCAGTAGCAGAGCTCTTCAGAAGCCTGTCATGTGTGACTGATAGAGTCATGCTCACAGTCATGCTGCCACACACACATCCACTGATGAAAAACAGCTCTGTTCTCTGTACCCTTTTGTTTTTTAATTAGCAACATACTGTGCCAAAATCCATCATTAGCAAAAGTTGTGCTCGCTCTTGAAATTTTCATGTATCACATCCAAGATGAATATCTGAGACATCATTTGCTTAAAATATTCCTCTCTTTCCGACCCGTGTGAGCATCCGGCCTGACAGAGTATTTATTTTGACTCGTAATATTTTTACACTGTCCCTAAAGGAAGCTTAGCAGCTGACCTGTGGAAGGGTAAGTGATTAGAGAGACCTTCCCGTGATTGAAAGGTCATCAGTTTCATCCTTGCAAGAGGCAACATGTTCATCAACAGCCTTGTGAGACCTGTCAAAGTGTCCTTGAGTATGACATAGAAACTCAGTGAGCTGAATCAGACTATCTGCAAATTGCCCAAAATGCAAATAATGTATGTCATCAACAGGCACTGGGGAAACAAAGCCGCCGATGATACCTCACTCCCCAGGATTCGCCTGTATTGTCGAGTTCAGTTTTTATTTTGGTCGCTGTAGCTTTTAACAAAACAAACTAGGCCGCATGGAAAAACTCCCTTTTTTTCCACATGTCAGTCTTATGTGTCAGCAGATTTGTTAATACCCTCGCATTTCCTCTTAAAGACTCTGCGAGGGCGACGTGTTTTCCTAAGACCTTTTGAAGAAAAGACTAAATTTGGCACCCACATGGTGGAGCTAAATGAAAGTATTGTTTACCGCACACCTTCACAGTTTTGCCTCAAAATAGTCCTATAGTTTTAAATGATCTTCAAATCTCCTCTGGACCCAGTTTCTCCGAAAAGTATTAGGAATTTGTGCCTGCATAATGTGGATAACATCCATCCCTCCTCAGTTTGTCACTCATGCTCAGTCCAAGTACAAAACATTTGGAACATCTTCCTAAATACTGGTTTATGAACTTGTTTGTATAATTCGTGTCTCATTTATCTCAAGCCTTAAAAATCCCTCCACAGCTTGTCATCTCCCATTCATTTACATATTCTGTTTTGTGTAAAGTGGATTTACCGGGAGAAAAAAAAAAGAAATGATCACACGTTTTAGCAGGATTCCTTCACCTGGGCAGGCAATTTCACGCAAAGATATTCCTAATGTGTCTCACCGACTCGCTTACAGCTTCTGTTTGATTTTGTCCTCTGTATTAGCCCTTCGTCTGGTCTATTTTAATTAACTTGAATTCCCTTGCTTTCCATTTATGCGTTTTTTTTTTTTTTTTTCACAAGTTCAGGTTTCTTCCACGTTCAGGTTTGTTGTCATTTAGTTGCTATTAATCATCTCAGTTTCAGTTTTTCCTGGCATCTTGACACTTTCCTGTTATGAGATAAGATATTTTTAGAAGCCCCCTGTTCATCTCAGCAATCTGCTATATTATTATTATTTTTTTTTTCATTTTGCTCCATTTAATCATTTTCACATGCAAATAAATAGACGGAGAAAAGCAAAAACAAGACTCTTCTCGCTTGGCATATATCTTGTCTCTGCAGACTCCAAAGTGTTGGACCGGGCGTTTCCTGATGAACCTGTGGGCTATCTTCTGCCTGCTGGTGCTGTCCAGCTACACCGCCAATCTAGCAGCCGTTATGGTGGGAGAGAAGACCTTCGAGCAGGTCTCAGGAATTCACGACGACAAGGTTAGACCACGCACAAGGACACAAACTTGCAAACGCACGCATGCCAGCGCCCACGCACATGGGCTCGCAGGCACACACACACACACACACATACAAACCAATCTTGCACAAGGACAGGCTAATGAGTAAAGAGTGGAATTATTTATCAAGGATTACCGCCTTTAATATCCGTAAACCCTGCAGGGAGTTCATGGCTACGGTGAATTTGATATAAGCGCCATCATGATATCAACTCTCTCTCTCTCTTTCCTTCTTGTCGTTTTTTTTTTTTGCACCATTACCATCATCTCTACCATGTCTTCCACCCACGGCTGCACGCGTCGATGCTCCAGCTGCACCACCCCTCCCTGGGCTTCCGGTTTGGGACAGTGAGGGAGAGCAGCGCTGAGGATTACATGAAGAAGAGCTTCCCGGAGATGCATGACTACATGAGACGCTTCAACCAGCCCACCACTCCCGAGGGCGTGCATATGTTAAAGTAAGACACACACACACACACACACACACACACACGCACACACAAGACTGCACCAAGTCCAATCTAGTCTATAAGACCTCATTTACACCTGGCTTCAAAACGCAAAAATTTGCATCTGGATATGCCATCTGGGCAATGAACAGTCCGATCACGTCCTTGCATTTACATCTGCTATTTATATGTGTTCTGGTTGTCTGCATTTTGTCTGCATTGTTATCATTATGCAAAGCAACATAAACAAGCATGGCAGGTGCAGGGTCATCAGTGGCAATGATACTTCAGAGCCTGTAATTCTTTATTCTTTGCCGCAGAGTGGATCATCCACTCCGACTCTGTACTAGGACGCGTGAGCATAATATTTCTACCCACAGCGGTGATTTTTCTTTGCCATGCTTGGATACTTTCTCTCTAAAGTGAACACACTGTACGGACTGACTTTACACTTGGGATGGAGCGCTTTGTGTTTTTAGGCTGATGTGCGAAAAATTCCCACACTACAGCTGATGCTGATGCTGATCCTGATATTATTTTTTGTAAGAGCTGTAATTAAAATTGCCTTATTTTATGTATTTTTTTTTTCACTTCTTACATTTTTTTAATTGTCTTATGATAATTGAGTGTTTTTCAAACAAAGAGCCAAGTTAATTTTTGTCTACTTCTACTCTGACAGTTGTACTAATGACAAACTGCTGGGGGAAAAAGGTCACAAAAATGCCAAATGATCAGCAGCAAAAACAGACAGATACCACTATTATTTTTTTTTGCAACTGATGTCATTAGATACTGACAGTCTGCTAATCAGTCAATCACTACTTTACACCTTGCTGACATCAAAGCATATACAGATCACTATTCATGTTGTGTGCATTAATATTAACATGTGGTTTTCCTCATACAAATGCAAACTGCATTATAATACAGGTGTACGTTGAATAAAAGTGTACAATTTTATATACTTAACACATTCAAAATGCGGTTACCCTAGCAAGGCATAAGTGCAGGGAAAGATAATGCAGTGCATACTTATATAGAAATTTACATCCATAGCTTCAGAAGCTCATCAGACACAAAATTCATACTCTAGAGCACCAGTAAAGATGCTGAGATAGTGTATGTGCTGACTTTGTGATACGAGGGAGAAGATACAAAGCACTTGTTCAGAGAGAGCGGCTGAGAACAGGGAAGATGAAGGCAGCGTTTGTTTGTGTTTGAGGCGAAGCAGAAGTGGAAGTCGCAGCAGTGCAGAGAACAGGAGCGAGGCAGTAAAATACTGCGCTGGCAGAACCACTGACCCCAATACTGCTCTCAAATCTCAGAGAGAAAACGGGGGAGAGAAGTCACACGCCTGCTCCTGGAGAGACAGAGTGCTGAAGGCTATACATGTGAATCGCATACATACACGAGCATACACTCAAATTCACGGGCTGGCAAGACTGACTGCACGAGGCAAGCTCAAACAGGCGTCTGCAATCACACCGACACTCTTACAGAAACCCTCTCTCTCTCTTTTGCAAAACACACACACACACAGGCAACACACAAACCGATTCCAAGGCCAAATACCGGTCAACTTACAAACCTCTTTAGTCCCAAAAGAAGTCTCTATCCTCTCCTCTCCCCTGCTCATCATATTTGACAGGTCTAGCATAGACAGAGAAAAACAGACTTTCTGCTTTGCTAGCACAGCAAAGACTTTGTAAAGTCACCCTTTTGTTTTGCAGTGTATGCCCTGAATAACAAGAAGTTTCAGGTAATTTGATCAGTCTGGCCTAATATGATATGAGACGTCTTCTCGTTTGTCTGCCTCTGAGTGTACTTGTGTATGTTTGAGTGTATGTGTGCGTGTGTGTGCGTGCGTGCGTGTGTGCACACATATCCCAGTGCATGAATAAGCACTTTTTATCTCTGTAATATTCAAATGGCGTGTATGAGTACGTGTAACTACGTGCTGATTTGCAATTTTGTTTGCATTTCAGGGTACGTTCATGCATGCATGTGTGCTTCTTTATCGGTGCTTTGTGTGTTTGTATACTACTCCAATTCAGCGTGCTGTGCCTGGTATCCTGAAATTCATCTACCGGCAGCCCTGGTCAGCAGTCGAGGCCGCAGGCAAGGGAACAGTCTATAATTAGGGGTCAATCAGGGTCAATTGGATCGATATTGCCGGAGTAGGGGACTGTTCAGCGGTGTGTATAATGCCTTATCAGTCCGCCACAGAGGCTGTTGGTTTAGATAATGCTGTATGTGTTTACTCTGTGTATTAGAATGCAGTTAAGCTCGTCCCCTGTATAAATGACAAAGTGGTGGAATGGCACCCGTGCGGGGTTACTGCACAGGTCTGCTGAGCCTGAAAAAAGGTCAAGAATCTGAGCCTTTTCCATATCTTTTCATTCACTAACAAATTCATTCATTTGATTTAACATGTATTGGATCGGTAAAGATATGAAGCCATAGAACATTTAACATGGTGCATATCATTTATAGCAATATGCCAATTGAAAATGCTTGTCTGAAGATGGGCCTGTGAGAAAATTACATTAGAGATAAGGATAAATATTTAATTACATTAAAAGAGAGGAAAAATGCAACATGATACAAACACTAAATTTGAATGACTGAGCCAATCATCCTTTTATCATCCTGAAAAGATTAAATTAATGAAATGATTAACTTTAGAAATTGCTTTCATTTGAAAAGGAAGTGTGTTTCGGTAGAAGTGCGGGTGATCATGCGAGCTTTCCAGGCGGAGCTGAGGGCGCCGTGTTGGTTCCACCACCCCTGAAACACTATGTTCATCAGTGTCACTTCAGTATAACCAGACCAATCAACATTGTCAGAATCTAATAGGGCAGGACTTACAACACATCAGCAACATCTGCGGCACCTTGAGTTAAAGTTGACAAGCTATTTGTCACCTCGAAACCAGATGGAGCAACATGCTGCGCCTGTTGAAATTGGCTGTCCAAGCGCATCGTTACGCTTTGCCACTTGCGCTTTCATAATTGCAATGTGATTGCCACCTAACACCTTGCACTGAAAAGGCTGTTAAATGTCAAATGATGTTTTGCAGTCGGAAACCTTGCAGCTCCCCGCAGCAGCACCCCTAGTGCCAAGCGCCCGAAGACGTTTCACCATGTCATCTCTAGAAAAGTTTGAGGTTACACAAAAATAAAGTTGTCTCCAAAGCTTCTCTCTCTCACTCTTGTGATGTCTGTGTGTTTGTGTGCATGTGTGTGTGTGTGTGTGTGTGTATCTGTGTGTGTTTGTGCTGAAGGACAGATCCTCCTGCCCTAGATGCATTCATCATGGATAAAGCCCTGTTGGACTTTGAGGTATCCATCGACGCAGACTGCAAACTGCTCACAGTCGGGAAACCTTTTGCCATAGAAGGTACACTGGCACACACGCATGTAAAAACACACACATGCACATATACATACATGTAAAGCCACATCTTGATATATATACATACACACACACAAAAAAAACACACATACAGAGACCAACACACATTCTGATTGAATAAAGGCACATGGGAACATAAGACAAGGGCTGTTTTTATACTTTAAGTCCCTCTCTCTCTCTCTCTCTCTCTCTCTCTCTCTCTCTCTCTCTCTCTCTCTCGCTCGCTCGCTCTGTCTCTGTCAAACGAAGACAGAAACAAATGAGCGTACAAGCACAAACGCATGGCTTTGAAAGCATGCGCCCACTCAGAAAAAAAACGTACAAACCTGTGTGTACTCGCCGCAGAAATTGAATGGGCTCATTCAATTTTTGTGGTCCGAACGCAAACACACTCCGACACGCAAATGCATACACTCATGTGCTGCGTATGAATAGAGGAGGGCACAGGCTCGCAGACACATTCAGCGCGGAGATCAAATAGTTATTGCCATGACTGACAGAATAACACAATGATTCACTGGGTGAACTTAAAATGCTGCAGGGCAAAAATACTCAGTCATCTATTATTAACGATGATGCCAAGTCAGAGTACTTTGGACTTTAAGCTTGCGGGTAGGACTACTGTAGCTGCAAGACAGTGCTGAGGCATATAGAAAATTCCACAGCCCGTCAGAAAGCAGATGACCCACACAAAGAGGTTATTGAGTTTACACACGTGTATCCGTTTGCACGCATGCATTTGTGTGCTTTCTTTTACCTGTGTCCTCCTGAGAGAGAGTCTGGCTTTTAGGCTTTCAGAGAGAGGATGATTTTTACAAAGTATGGTCACTTCAGATGGCCCTGGCTTCTTCTCTCTGATAATATGATACTACTAGGATGCCACAGCAAACTTCAACCTTCAGAACAATGGGCACCGAGATGCTTTGCTGAGTTACTTCATCGCTACCCTTGACTCGGACAGCTTTGCAACTTTTGCACAGCGATTGTGTGGAACCAGCAAAGACAGATGGGTGTACATCTAAAGCTGTGGCCACACTGATCCATCACTGGATGGAAAAGATATCTAAGAGACCATCTGTCCATCAGTTTGCTTTGGAGTTCCTTTGAAGTGGTGCGAAGTAGAATCACAACGCACCAAGACGGATGACACCGGGAGAACTTTTAGCCATTAGCTAAACGGATGATGACGCCTCCGTCAGTTCTGAGAAGTTCAGCCTCTTCGTACTTTTCTGTCCATCAAAACCGACACAGATCCAACAGAGACGGGCGCATCATCATCAAACAGACACTCTTCATTGAAAAGCTATTTTAAAAAAAGACACTGACTGACAGACACGATGGATCATCGTGGACACATTTTTCATCGGCTCTGAAATGCTTCCATATTTGGCTCCTGTCAATAGTTTATGGGGATTTTGATTCAGTTCTTGATGTTGCTTGATGCTCTTGCCATGTTTTTCAGCTGTTTGACACAGTTCTTGTTAAGCTTCCAGTAAAGGCCCAGTCTCAAGTACTGCTTACAGTAGATCTTGAACAATAGCAGTGCTGTATGTACGTATGTGGCTAGTGTTTTTACCTGACCCAGTAATGGTCAGGTAAAAATATTCTGCAGGAGTCTAAATCCATACAATATTCAGAGCCTAAAATATCAGTGAATTTAAAACATACCATGTAGTGGAGGACGTTGTTTATCCTGACAGGTTTATCTTGTTACCATGGGTACAAGGTAGTAGCCTAACGTGAAAGCCTTGAAATCGAGAAGGAAAACATATCTCTACTGCTTGGATTAGTCGATACGTGGCAAAGAGCTTGTTTTGACTCATTTTCATGGCTTTGGCAGTTGTTGATTCATTCTGCTTTGATGTATTGATGTTTTATTTACAAGACTGACCAGTGTTTTCTGTTAGCATACTGGCATGCTACCAATAACAAATCCTTTACTGCTGATAAAATAATTCATTGTTTTACATGATAATTTAAGCCAGATATTTATTTTTATAATTAGTAGTACTAGTAACACTAGGCTCTGACTTTGGGCCAGAAAGGGCTATTGTACTGTATAAAAGTGAGTTTCATTATTATTTTTTTAATAGAATAGCTGTGAATTCTAGCACTTTTGTGTATATTGGGTCCTCTGGACCTGCCAACAGAAATAATGACCTGTGTCTAATAATAGCCTGTCTCTAATAAAGGCTCGGTGCTCCCTTTCATTGAGGTAAATAAAGGCCCAAGCCATTATTAGAGGGTATGTGGTATTCCACTCACGTGCTATTGCACATAATTTATATGCCTTTTGGAGGTGACACTGAAATTGAATTTCAACTCGCAGAGCACGTTTAGTGAAAGCATCAAACATTTGTAAAATCCAATATTGAATTCAATCTTTCGGCAATAGTGCCGAAGTATGATTGAAATAAGAAACATCAGACGGGGTTAAGATCAGGTTTGACTTTGGACTTAGGGGATAAATAGAATTAGGTTTAGGCCAGGCTTAAGGTTAAGATTCAGGTTGAGGTTGAACATGCAGGGGGGAGGGTTAAGGTGAGGGTTTAGGGTTAGGGAGTGAAGGTGTATGGTCTTCACAAGTATAGTACAACAAAGTTTGTGGGCATTTATGTGTGTGTGTGCCTGCATGCCCACTGATGAGTATGTTTATGTGCACACACATGCATGGCCCCATGTGTGAGTAAACATGCATAATGCATAATGGGTCTATATGTTTGTTTATGTAAGAGTTGTGCCAAATTTTTCTTCTCCCATCTTCCAGACGAGCACACACAGACAGATAATAGATAGCAGTAATGGCGCCAGGCTCCAATACCATTACTCTGTCAATTAAAGCCTCAGCAAGACGCCACCTATGAGTTCCCTACATCTCCTCTCACTTGAGATCACCCATTACTTTTTGAACAGCAGAAGACACAATAGCAAAGGAATATCACTGTGGCATTACTTATGATTGTGCGGACGATAAAGCAGGTCTCATTGGTATGTAGAGTGGGTTGATTCAAAGACTAGTTGATCCATTGTCTACATAAAAAGGCAGGCGATGAATCCACACTGCCTTTGAGAGGTATTCATTCCGCCGTCTGCTGTCTGAGGAAGAATGGGATGGAAGTGGACTCAATAGGCCTGAAAGGTAGATGAAGAGAGAGCGGGAAGTGGGCCAGAGGAGAGGGGAGAAGAGGAAAAAGGGCGAGAGGAAATGAGGAATGAAAAGAGGGAGAGGAAACGAGACAAAAAGTTGAGGAGGCGAGACGAGGGGAGAGGAGATGGGTTAAGGCAGAGGAGGTTTATGAGACCGAGTGTGGGATACAATGAGTGAAAGAAAGAGCAACAGCAGAAAAGAGGGGACGAGCCAGTGAGGGAGCGAGGTGGGGGAGGTTGGGTTGTGTATACAGAGGAGATAGAGGGTTTTCATTTGCCCACTGCCAGTTTGCGCCTTTCTGCACAGCAAGTGATAAAAAGAGCCAGCCAACAGAGTCTCCTAATCAAGACAAACCTTCACCCCAACCAGACGGGGGCGAGGGAGGGGGGGGGATAAAGAAGGACAGAGAGAGAAAGGGTGATGGCAAGAAAGAGAGGAAGTGCTGTTTGGTCTGTGTGAGTAGTAAGGCCGGATTTACACAGAGTGGTGTGTGGACTTTGGAGATGGGAGATACAGAGAGACAAAGAGGAACTGGGACTCCCGGCTCGCTGCAGGCGGCGCGCGAGCCAAAGTCTTGTGGCTACTTAAGTCGAAAGAGAGGCAGGGGTGTTGCTGTGCATCTGCGTTTTCGTTGAGTGCTGTTGGGAGATGTTTACGACAGCCTAGACACACCCCATTAATAATATTGCCACTGAACACACAGCCACTGACTGCTTGTTTGTGCTGGTGTGTGTAAGTGTGTGCGTGTGTGTGTGTGTGTCCGTGTGCATGAATGGTCTACACAAGCTCAGTCAAGCAGGACGGAGTGCATCTCAAGATCAAAACAAGGCGGGTGGAGGGTTTTGTTGCCGGGGTGAGACTGTTGTCAGAAGGGGCAGCGCACATCTGCTTGAGTGACGCGTGTGTGTCTCCGTCGGTGTTCATAAATGTGTGTATGGTGGTATGCTTATGCACACGTGGGCGCCTGTGTGTAAAACGTGGTCGTATACGTGAAGAGTCGACAAGGTCCGCCTCCAGAGGTGACGGCTGTGTTTTATTCCGGTCTGTCGAATTCAGACAGACAGGCTTCTTCTACGTTAAAGCATCGCACTTGTGGAACAATCTAGCAACCAGTGTGAGGGAATGCAGCACTCTTCCAAGGTTCAAAACAAGCCCAAAACACCGGTTATATAAAAAAATATATATTCTGTGCACATTTAGCCTTGACAAAGCCCCCCTATTTCCTTGAATGTCCGATTATACTGGATTTCTTGGCTCTCCACTTGTGCATGGCTACCCTTCTTCCTCAAGGAAAGCAAAAAATGAGCAGCTGGCAAAACATGAAGCTCTCAGAGGCAGTAATCAATCACCCTAATGATGAGGCTTACACCAAACACAGATACCTTTTAACTATTGTGCTTTCCCGGTCAAATTCAGGGGGCAACACTCGAGAGCACTGAGAGGACGGTGGCTGGGCAGCTCCCTCCATTTTCCACAATAATCAGTACCTTCTTCCGGGCTTTCTATTCAGGAGAAAGCCCGGGAACAAGGTTAGTGCACATTAGACATGCAGAGAGCTGCTCAGCGAGCCATGCAATTTGGTTATATGGTCAGTCTTCTGAATAAAATACTGTGAGATTTTATTTTATACTACACTGATTGTTTATCCATCCATCCATTTTCTTCCACTGCTTATTCCTGCCCAGGGTCTATCCCAGCATGCAGGGGGCAGGGAAGCAACCTGGGATTGTCAGGGCTAAGACACTCAAACACACTCTCACACTCATGTGCAATTTAGAGTCTCCATTTCACCTCAACTGCATGTCGTTGGACGGTGGGAGGAAACCGGAGCAACTGGAGGAAACCCACCCCAAACAGAAAGAACCAGAGCTTTTTACTGGGAGCTGACAGTGTTAACCACTGAGCCTGGATTGTTTAAATTTTTAACATATTTTAGTGTACTATATCAATGGCTTTTCACTCTAAAGGTTAAACAGTGTGTTAGCAACATCCTATAGTGCTTTAATTGTTGTGCTTTCTACTACTGCATTCATTGTTCCTTGTATTATTGTATTTTAATGTGCCGGCGGCTCCTGCCCAGAAACTACACATGCAAATTTGTCTCTGGCATTTGTCTGGTGCAGAATGTTACATTGTGCACTGTCCTTGTTAAATAAACAATGCCAGGTGAGTACATTTTTATTACAAAAAGAGATGTATGCCATTTAAAAGAAGATGCGTACTCCTATACAATCAGCACTAATATTCAAAATGTATAACCGGTTCCATCATAGTAATAACGCAAAACGTTTTCATACAAATATAACTCTTTCTCTACACTCTATCACTGAGTGATATGATACAATAGTGATCCAACTAATGCCAAGTTCAAGGAAGCTTTTGCAGGCACCACATTTGCTGTTGTAAACACCTGATAACAAGTAAGCCTTGCCAAAGGAAAATCCTCAGGTGCACAGGAAATTGTGTTTTATGTTGGCTGGCAGCAGCAAAAGCAGTTTGTTTGGAATTAACAGGAGAAGAAAATGAGAAGCAGCAGCCGCCACAGCTCAACAGACAAAGTAGAAAGCGCCACCTACAGAAAGTCAACCTCCATCGGCAGAAAATCCAAGGGAAAAAAAATCATCAAACCAAGGATTTTTGATGATTACCACTTAAGTTATGAGACAGTGAGAAACACTTATGTTTTGGGGGATGGTTGGATGATACCATCTGTGTTTTGGAATTCTGACTGGTGAATTTAAAGGATAATTTTTGTAAAACCTATATAGCGTTTTGAAGAAGAACTTCGTGCTCATGTGTGGGTGTGTGTCTGTGTGTGTCAGTAGGTGTGCGGGGGTTTTGAGTGACAGCTTTGGCACTTGAAGCTCTGTGATGGAGTATGCAGATGTCTGGGGAGAAGAATCAAACAAATGACAAGTGGCTGCCCACTTTTATTTCACTATTTGACTGAGTGCTCCAAAGAAATGCGCATGGAGATGGGCTGATGGAAGAAAAATGCTGTCTGTCTGCCGGAAAAGAGGGAGGAGGGAGACACGCAGAGACAAAGCGATGGACTCGGGAGAGGAGGCGAGAGATAAAGAGAAGAATGGAGTGAATCAGAAATTAAACGAAAGCGAAGGGATAAGAGAGATAGGGAGGGAAAGAGGCAAGAATAGACTGGAGGAAATGATGAGAAAGAAACGACCCCGGACAGACAAAAATTAGAGAAGAGAGAGAGAGAAGAACAGACGAGAGGAGAGGAGATTGAGAGTGGGAAAAGAGTGTAAGAGAGTGACAAGGGAGGCTCAGACAGACTTTTGTCATGTAGGAAGCAGAGTGTGACAGTTTTGTGAACCTCCGCCATTCTCTCTGTTTCCATCCACAGCCCCATCAGCCACACACACACCTTGACAGGTCCAGCACACACCCAAACGGCAGCTAGGTCCAAGCCACACACACACACACACACACACACGCACACACACACATGCACACACAAAGACACTGCTGACAGGTGCGTCTCTTGGACTGCATTACAAATGAAATGAAACAAACAAGCCCAGGAGGTCTTGTATGGCAATAAATCTCCGAGAGGCTTTTGATGCTAAGCTGAGGGACACATCTCTTTGCTTCTTTCATTTTGTACCTGCAGAAATATGGGATGTAATGCAAAACAGATGGAGCAGTAATGTTTGGGCAGGGCAAAGCAATATGTCTCTGGAGCTGAGTAATGATACACCTTGATCTATTATTTTGCTGCTGAGATAATTAAAGCATGCATGTGAATGAGAGCGGAACTTTAATTTCAACTTTTAGGGTGCATGTGCAGGTGAGAGGATGTATTAGTGCATTCTGCTTGTATGAGCAAAACACATCCTCCCACACACACATGCACACAAACACAGAAAAAACTATATTTTCAGTGCTGTAAAGTCTATCACCGAACATGATGACACACCACATTACATCTCATAGCTGAATTTGTTACACATTTGTGAGGATGGAACTGTTAAACCATGATAAAATATCCAACAGTTAATTACACCAGGTCAAATTTCAGCCATGCCGTTTCCGATTTGCGTGTTATCAAAAAGTCTCAAGTTTTTGCAGGAAATATTGTGCAGCATCAACCAGTTAAGTTGCCAAGACAACAAGACAAGATGCATAGAGTGCCTCTCTTGCTTGTGGCACTAATCCTCCATATTGCATATGATGTGCTTATGCAGTGTATCTCATATGCTAACATGTGGCAATGGTTGTGTTATTAATGCAAACCATTCAGAGTGCTGAAAATTTCAATATGAAAAAGGGTGAAATGAATTCAGTGCGAATTATTAATAATTCAACATTTTTTCAGCACATTTTAGCAATACAGCAATAACATTGAAAGCCATCACAGTTTTGGTCAGGATAATCATGTTTTTTAATTATCATATTGTCCCATCTCTGTTACACATTGGTACGTCAATCAGCTGTGAAACCAGGAATGATTCGTTTAGTTTATTGCACTCAGTAGGAGGGTTTTGTCACAGCCAGCCAAAAATTTAAAAAAAATAAAAATGTCAGTCATTCACCTTATCAAGAAACAGTTCCAACAGCCAGCTGCAATAAATGGCAACAGTGCAACAGTAATTACAGAGGATCACTATCATCAGAGGATCAACAAAGAACATAATCTATAAATGTTATCAAGCTCCAGTCCAGAAGGGCTGCATGTTGAGAGCATTTATGGCAGACGAAACAAAGCTTTTCTTGAACTTGGCCTCACTACAAAAGCACGGCCGGTGTCTTTAACTGGGGGGGAAGAGCATGAAGAGGATGAAGTGGATGATCTGAGTCATGGGCTGCGATAAGTGCTTTGCAGCAGACGGCTTTGGTGATGAGGTCAGGTACTCTAGGTGAGGAGAACGGAGGCCAATTATTTTTTGATGCAGCATGGGCGATTTTTGTTCCTGCTTGTGACTGAGAGCATGGTGTTCAAAACAGATGGTGCAAACGGTACTCAGAATGTCAATGTCATCAAATGTTCAACACATCCCCCTCCCCAAGTCAAGATTTACAAAATCATAAGACATTTTATTTATTCATCCATCCCTTTTCCATAGCCCTTTACTGCTGTTCAAGGTCATGGGCGGCTCAGGACCATCCCAGCACACACTGGACGGGTCAAGGCAGCTTATAAAAATGAAATAAAAACTTATTACATATTTAGCTACTTGAAAGTGGAAATGACTAAATCCATCTGAGATCATCACAGCCTGCCAAACCTGCATCTGTGTGCTATGTGAGGTGAAGGAGGCTTGCATCAGCTCTTCACTGCAGTGACTTACAACTTGAAAATCTGATTTCTTTTGCAATTCAATTCAGCTGATACAGATTTGATCAATTTCCAGTCTAACATTTATGTACGCATTGCCATTAGTTTTGTTCAGTTTGCTGTTGTTCCTAGCTTCTTATAATCCCTTTTTCACCATAAATTATTTTGTGTTATGATGAATGCAACTTTTATGTACTGCGCATGTACATGGCCGCTGATTCCTCACTGGCTTGGTGCATGTTGGGAGAATGAGGTCTGTACGTTTTGGCCTGAGGGAGGCATCAGAGGTAAGGCGATGATGTCACCAAAATTAACACGGTTCATCCTCGGGGGAGCATGGCTCTCCAAATGTCATGGCAATCTGCCCATTAGGTTTTTAGATAGCAAGTTTGACATTTTGGCCTCAAGGTGGCGCTAGAGGAAAAGTGACGTTGACACCAAAACTGATAAGGTTCACTTACTGTGAAGCAAGAGTACACACAGCAAATTTCTTGGTAATACTTCCATTGCATTTAGAAATATATTGTGGACAAGTCAAGATTTTGGTCTGAGGGCAGCAGAAGAGGTCACAAAAACTGACAAGGTTCATTCTGTGAGGAGCATGAGTGTGCTGATCAAAATTCATAGGATTCTCTCAGATAGGTTTCAGAATCTATCGCTTTGGACAAAAGTGTTGAACAGGCAGACTGACTGACACAGCCACCCTTGCCACCTGCCAGCGGGGCAAAAAGTGTCTGCGTCTGATTCCAGCCGAAGCCTCAGAAACCAACATATCTCCTTTGACCAGAGGGCATTTGCCCTTTGGCTAACTGGAACTGACTGACTTTGGATTTCTATCCAGGAGCCCCCAAGTTTGACATTTAGACTCTTACTCGGGCCACTCTCTCAGCTCTGATACCTGCACAACTCTTTCAAGTGTGTGTCAGTGTGTGTTTATGTGTGTGTTTACATGTGTGTCTCCTCTTCCAGGATACGGCATAGGCCTGCCCCAGGGCTCTCCTTTAACCCGTAATGTGTCGGAGTTTGTGAGCCGCTACAAGTCTGATGGCTTCATGGACATGTTACATGACAAATGGTATAAAGTTGTGCCCTGCGGGAAGCGAGTGTTTGCGGTCACTGAGGTAAGTCTTTGAAGGGTGAGTGTGTTTGTGTATTGTGTACGTGTATTGTGTGTAAAGGGAAACTTTGCCTCTCTGCTGTTGTACTCCTATAAATGAGTCTCCCATTGGGACACAGACGGGACTCGCTGCCAGCTACTCACATATACACTCACAGGCACATACACCGATTCACCCACACACACACACACACACACATACGCAGACAAAGACATACATCACGTAAACGCAGGCCTATTTACTGAGTTTAACCGGAGCTAGAGGCACGTCCCATCTCTGTGTCGATATTTATTTGTGTCTGTGCTGAGGCAGAGGACTCGTAGTTCTTCCCCTCCTGTCTCTTCTCCCTCCTTTTAAAGAACTGGGAATCTCCAGGCAGAGTACACTGTCTATATCTATATCTCTTGTTTGTGAATAGAGAGACTATTCAGTTCCCTTCGGCCGTGCTTCTTCAAATCCCACCACTTCAGAGTTAAATGGTTTTAAAGCAACAAACGCAATTACACAGTCGCAGGTTTCGCCAATGAAATGAAAACCTCTGCCTCACCCCCGCATTGCAAAGTCATTACTATTTCTCCCAATGGAAACTCATAGAGAGAGAGAGAGAGAGAGTGCTTTTCTCAAACATGTGTGAGTGCGAGTGCGATCTTGCCCTCTGCTGGATTGGGAGCAAAGGGAGGCCGACGTTGCCCCTGGTAGATTTGTTGAATCAGCATGGGGCTAATTGCCATCAGAGGCTGTGGAGGAGTGAACTAGTTGGAGGAGACATGATCGAGGAGGAGTGGGAAACTGGGGACCGATTCCTCTTCCTCTGGGCACATCAGAGCCTCATAAGAGAAAGATGTTATGTCAGAGGAGACGTGGGCTTACCAAACGGGGACAAACCTTCTTAAATTGCGGTTTCTTTTTAACATTTCCCTGCTAACTGGTGTTTCTTTCTATTGTCATTTTTCTTTCTCTTCATCCCTGTGGTCTTTATGCCTGTTATCCCCGTGCCTGACTTCTCTGTACCTATTCCTTCTCAGCACGTCCCTTTCCTTCCGTCACCCTCCCACGTTTGCTTCGCTCTGACTCTTTTTCACTCTCCTCTCCCAATTTGAATTTCTATCCTTGGTGTCTTATGGGCTTACACAGCCAAACTAGATATACAACAGCTGAATATCAATTACACTTTCACAAATAGTAGCTTAAATGAAAATTATGTAAATGCAAATTATCAATCTATTCCTTTCCCGTTCTCTCCTTCCATGGTCTCTCTACCATTCTCTGACTCCCACTCCCTGTCTCTCTCTCTATCGCTTTCTCTCTCTCTCTCTCTCTCTCTCTCTCCCTCCCTCCAGACTCTACAGATGGGGATCCAGCATTTTTCTGGCCTGTTTGTATTGCTGTGTATGGGGGTGGGTGGAGCCTTGCTGACCTTGGCAGGTGAACACACCTTCTATCACCTGGTCATCCCCCGCCTACGCCGCACACACACGCTGCAGTACTGGCTGCATACCAGCCAGGTGAGTGAACACACACACACACAAACACACACACACACACACACACACGTCAGGAATCAAGCACACACACACACACACAAACATATGCAAGTTTTCACCCACATACACGAACAAGCACACTTGCATTCACAAACACATGCTAAAATAACAAACAGACACTCACTAAGTGCACGCACGTGTATATCCAAACACACACACACACACACACACATACACACAGAGAGTCATGTGCTGCTGCTGGTGACACAGCTTCAGATTGGGAAACAGTGGTTCTGTGCAGGTACGCTGCGCCCTCTGCTGTTGAAAAATGAAATAGCAGTACATAATGACACCATTGTAGGAATGAACAGTGGTGAATTATAAAGGTGGGAAGCTGTTTCTGATGAGGAACTACATGTAGAATTTATAAAGGTCTTTTATAAACAATTAACTATACAGGGCTGAAGACTACGCAATGACTTGTTTTCCTCTAACGAAGATGGGTTTTAAATGACCCGGGGGGGGGCGGATGTTATATTTATGCCAAATTTGTGGATTTTATTTTATTCATGAGTTTTATTTTGAAGAGACCCTGGAGGTTTTCATTAGCATTGTTTCATAAAACAGATCAGGAACAAACATTTTGTATGCTCATAGCCGGAAGTCTTGTTTTTGTTTTTATGATTCTTCGCTTTGAAGAGAGAAAATGTTATAAACCCTGCGCACAGATTATTATTGATTGTATCTCTTCTTTCAATTATTCTTGTCACTGTCATTTTGGCACCGCTTTTATCATTGTGCATTCTGCTTTGCCACTTTGTAAAATGGATTAAAAACAAAGGTTTATGCAGCGTGCTATGACAACATTGCAGGCTACATATCTGGCAACAATAAATTTTCTTTTTATCGATCTGTAAATCAGTCTGAGAATTTGTATTTAAACCGAAATACACCAAGAAAGCCACAGATTGGGGCTGTAAAGGTCATATTTTGATTTTGAGAAGATCTAGCCATACCCAAATGAGGTGCCTGTGGCCATATTTTTGAGTGAATAGTGAAACGAGTGCTGTGAATATCAAGACTGTTCACATTTTGTTTGGTACATTCCTCTGAAAGGGCAAGCACTCCCGGGCACCCTCTAGTATTTGTCACACACCCGGCTCAGCTCTTTGAGCGAGTGACCTCCGATGGGTTAGACCCTCAAGACAATCCATCTAATGTGAAATTGTTTTGTGGATTTGTCTGTAACTGCAGGGAGGGGGGGGATTCAAGACCACAAAAACTGTGATTGGTCCACTGAGCCAATTCGCATTTTATACTTGCTTACCGACACAGAACTAGAAAAAAATATCCACTTCACTTGGATGCAGAGCTAGATTTATTACTGCTCCCCAGGTGTACCCTTTAGGTTAAATTAAAGCACAGACATACGCTTCAAATTGAAAGTTTGGTTGTCCCCATTTTTCTGTTTCAAGTGTTTGCAAAAGTTTGCTCAGCATGCGTGGGACACTTGCGTGCCACAACCAAAAAGTGTGATTTACACCTTAACTTTTTCCAACAGGTTTGTTTAGTGGAATAGACCTGTCTCTCACTGAGCTGCAATCATTTGGTTCAATATTTCAAAGGCACATCAGGGAGGAGTTTGTGAGTAATAGTTGTCCCAGATGCGCTGTGCAAGTTGGTAGAGAAAAAAAAAAAAAGAAAAAGAAACGTCTCTAAGCAAAATAACATTTCTTCTGATTCACTTCAAAACGAATGAAGTATCATACACTTTGACTTATTAATCAGTAGCTCCCTCGTATGTTTTCTTCTCTACTTGCAGAAAATCCACCGAGCCCTCCACACCACTTATGAGGATGTAGGGAAGGAGCTGACTGGCCTTGATCAAAAGTAATGAAGTCACTGACTGACTTGCATTTGTAATCCACATATAAATGAACACTTTTTCACAGACATATTAATATTTCAGAGTCACTATTGTTCCATATTACATTTAAGACCTGGCACGTGTAAATGCTATATCCCATTTACAATAGCCAAGATATTATATATATTTATTTTTATTATTTACGCAGTACCAATTTACTGACCAGCGTTGTACAGCATGTATACAATTTATACCACATATATCTGTTGTCTTTGGTGTGTCCAAGTTTTGTTTCAGTATTTATAATATTTCAGTTATTTCAGTTATTATTATTATGTACACAGCATGTTTTTTCGCAGAATACGGACGTGCATAGATATACTGTGAATTCGTATAAGCACTGACATGTGAACACACTCACTGATTGCATTTGAGGTAAGACAGTATACAACCCATGTGACAAATGACATATGTACCATAAAAAGTCTTGTAGTATTAGGTAATGCATGTCCAAAATTAATAAATTTCAGCTGACAGGGCTTTGTCAGCATTTACAGGTGAATGATAAGCCCAGTCTTTTATAGGTTATGTGGGGCCTTCAATACGTGGTATTGAAAGGTTAGGGTTAGGGTTTAATACAGCATACTGGTGACACTACTTAACCTATAAAAGACTGGGCTTATATCACTCAGCTGTAAATGCTGACGAAGGCTGTAAGATGAAAGCTGGGCATTCATTACATAATACTAGCAGGGTTTTATTTACAGTGAGTGCAGGGCTTCCTTTAGTTTATGTTCATTGTGTTTATGTATTCACTCTGCCTGGCATCCATAAGTTATACAATTTATACTTTGAGGTGAGCACATTTTCTCTAATGTTGTGTATCTCACTGCATAACAGCAGCTGTGTGTCTCTCTATCTGTTCCCTCTGCCTCTCTGCAGCCCCTCTCCTTGTATCTCAGAGAACTGCAGCCTTCACAGGAAGCAGCACCATCCTCCTCCCCCGTCTCCTCCCTCTTCCCTCCCTGCTGCCACCACAGCTGGAGATGTAGGTAACCCCTCTTCACCATCCCACGAGCCCAAGGAGAAACGCGTGCACTTTGACCTGGAGACGCTCCACAGCTACCGGCTGCGCACACACACCGCCTCCGTGCGCGGCAGGCCTGGCATGGTGGGCCGTCCTGGGCTGGGCATGGGAGGGTTGGGGCTGGGCAGCCTGGGGAGTTTTACCT
>OMLB01036681.1:0-28779 GCA_900302555.1 Myripristis jacobus | reverse complement strand
GGCGTCTGAAAATTTGTGCAGCTTTGAAGTAAAGTCTATATGGATGCCCAGATTCACTTACAAGCCTCTGTTGCAGCTCGCCAGGTGTATTTGGATCGTGAAGTTGCTGTTTTGCACGTTTCAGAGTAAGATTTTAGCACGAGGACATGCATGCATATGCAAATGCCTGCATGACTTCCCTGTGACCCACGAGCACTTCCTGTTTTGCGAAAGAAGAATCAATCAGAAACAAGCGCAGACATGATAAATAGCAGCCCGGAGCAACGCCGAGCGATTTAATCAGCTGCTAGGAGAGGCGGGTTGAACTGGGGGTCAGGCCGCAACCGAGACAGAGCCCCCCACCCCCTCGAGGTTAATCTGAACTTTCAAAGAAATCTAATTAAAATGGCGGCACTGAAGAGACAAACACTTGTGGGGGCATCTTTTGTGTACCGCTCCTTCAGTACCAGAAAAAAAAAAAGGTATTTGCTCACCATGACACCTGAGGAAATAGGGTCCAGTCCCCACGGCTGTTACAGAAGTCGGCGGTTCGTCTGAGCCGCGGAAATGCTGCAGAGTTCAGTGCCGACACAAAGACTCACTGTTTATCTTTTCAATTTGTTTTCTTAAGGTCAGATTGCCGTCTTTCTCTTGAGGTGGCAGTAAGGCACAGATAAGAACTCCTCCACAACAGAAACTGCTTAGCATTGAGAAGATGGGAGCAGGAAATATATTCTTCCTCACACTGTATTGTGAAAAGCAGAGTGTTCAGCTTCGATATGTTTTGATGCCATACTGCAACATCGCCTGAAATACCTGAAATACCTTCCATTCGGCTTTCAGCTCCATGCTACTGTATAGACACCTACGTGCTGGGTGACAAATGTGTTCAAAAGTGAGACAGCCACAATTTAAAAAAACAAAAAAACACATACTGTCTTCTTAAAATGACTGCCAGGAATATTTAAAACAAATTCTTGCACCTTGTAATGGGCAACCAGGCAGAGAAAATCATGCACCTCTAATCATAGCAAGTGCTGAGCAGGAAAATCATATTGCAAAAGAAAAAGCACAGTGTGTGCGCTGAAATGTGCTCCAAGGTGTATTAACTGTGTATTAACACCTGTGCTGTGTTTCAGACCCTCCCTCACAGCCTTTAATAAGGTAGATGGTAACTGAAGTCCTTGGTCGACAATGGTGTATTCAGTGATGTTGAATAATGATCTGCAGGTAATTGTGTTTTTATGTAGTTTGTGGCTGTGGAGATGGACTGCATGTTGGAGGTGGTTTTCAGTGAGTCGGTATGAGATGTAACCTAGATGCTGTGCAGCTGCGTCACAAATTTCACAGCTGATGCCATCGTGGAGGTCCACTGGAAACATGGCTGTGTGCAAATGTCTACATATATGACCATCCAGTGTAAAAATGACAGAGAAAACATCAATAAATGTGAATAAATAATCTCAATCCAGAATTTACCTTAATGTGGCACAGGAAATTGTCCTTTCGTCCAAGCCTTGCCACGAATCAGCTCAGATAAAATCAACAAACTGCAATCTAATATAAATTATTTTTCCATAGCCAGGGCTTCCAGTGCAAAATCTCTTCAAATGAGGCTAAATGACAGTCAGCTTGAGGTCTAAAACGTGAAAAAGTATGAAAACTCCTGTCCAACACTACTGTGGCTGACTAGCCAACTTAGAGCTGAGCACGTCCAACATAACTGCCCGAGAGTATTTCACATCACCTGAAAGTCCCAGTCCCATTTGGTAACTGATTAATTATCTGGTCCAGAAAATGGTGAAAAATGTTAATCATGAGTTCCAGCAGTCCATGGTGATGTCCTCAAATGTCTTGTTTTGTCCGAAACCCAAAGATATTCACTTTACTGTCGTAGAACACTAAAGAAACCAGAAAATATTTGTATTTGAGATGGAGGAATCAGAGAATTAGGAGATTTTCCCCTTTAAGATGACTCAAAACGATTCATTGATTATCAAAATAGTTGTTGATCAGTGTAATGGTTGGCAAAGAACTGATTATTCAATTAATCGTTGCAGCTCTAATCCACAAACTGCAGATTATATCAAAGCGCGTCCCTACAGACTATGCCGGTGCAAATCAAACCCACATCAGTACAAGAGGACACAACACTGAGGTTAAGGGTAGGGAAAGTGATGGGAGGAGGTCTGCCTCACTGTGGGTTTAATTTGGGTTTAGAGTAGCGAAAAATTCCGTATTGAGGTAAAATCTTTTTGTCCCAGGAGTTTTAAGCAGGCAAGAAACTCTGCTACTTAAAGTGGGATTTCAGCCAATGATATCGTGAACAGACCCTGCTGCCTCTGACACGTGTTATGAATCCCATTAGAGCTCTGGGCAAAATACATCCACATGGTTGTACAGTTTCTTGAATCCAAACTCCACAGAGGATGGTCTGGAGGAATCGGATATATCTGGGAATTCAGAGAGTGCTCCGAGATATTTTGTCCTATTTTCAGAGTGGGGACTGTAGGCAACAGATAAAAACCCAGAGATCTTTTGTCCTGTTAACCACATTCATACTGTAAGTACAGGTGTAAGTGTGAAATAAAATGTAAAGGACTTCTGAGTAGTCTTTGATACTCCCAGCGGTTTCAAGAGGGCTGTAGGTGCTGAAATGCCATGCCATCTCCCTTTTTCCCCTTCCCAATTACAACCCCTTTACCCCGCTCCTCTCCACTGGTTTAGTGTCAGTTTAGTAAGTGGAGCATAGCTGTTCCTACCCCAAGGATGCTCAGCTCATCTATTTCATGGGAATTCACTTTATAATTTGATACAGAGCTCACCAAGTATTTCCCCACCCTGTATTTCCACTTCTCTGTTCCTAATTTTAGATCCAATTTAAATAGAGGAAAATCTCCATTGTTGAGGAAACTGCATGTGTTTCAGGAACGGTAATCCTAATTGAATGCATTCAAGTAATCTCTGACAGTTTCTGACACTCTGAATTAATGAGCAGCCTTATCTGCACATCATAATAATACATTTTACAGAGGCGCACTGCCATAATGGCATGCTTGTAAGTGTTTGCAGTCAAATTATATACAATTTAAGTGCCAGTTTATCTACTATTAAATCATTATTAATGCAGTGTTTCAGGGGAAACACAAAGTCCAGTGTATTATTCTTTTGGCCGATGACAGTTTAATCAGTATAAGAAATTAACTTGACCACAGAGATCACCAAAGTTGACAGGGTTCATCCTCTGGGGAGCATGAATGTGCTTTCCAAAGTTCAAGGCAATCTGCCCGATAGATTTTGAGATATTAATTTTGGCTTAAAGATGATGCTTCAGGAAAGGCAACAAGATCACCAAGGAAAGGCAAAGAAGTCACCAAATTTGACAGGGTTCAGCATCAGGGGAGCATAAATGTGCTGTCCAAATTTAAAGGAAATCTGCCCAATAGATATTGAGATATTTGACATTTTGGCTTAAAGATGATGCTTCAGGGAAGGCAACAAGGTCAAACCAAATTTGACAAGGGTCATCATCGGGGGAGCATGCATGTGTTCAACAGTTAATTGACATTGACATTGACATTGACTGTTGCATGTTCACATAGATTCTGAGATGGTAAATTTCACATTTTGGTGTGTGGGTGCCACCAAAGCTGACAAGGTTCATTCTCTGGGAAGCACTGATACACTCAGCAAATTACTTCCATCCATCCATTACATTTAGAGACATCACCAAAATTGTACCTCCATGTACAGTGAATGATGGGTGACACTGTACACCTTTAAGTCTGATACTTAATATCCATATTACCTCCTTTTTATGGAGGTTAATTTGTGTCATTTCAATATCAGAAAATCCACTCATACCTCCAGAGAATTTTGCAGCGTTATCAGTTGATTTTCTCCAGATTTTAACACTGAAGGTGTCGCTGGTAAGGAGTGTGCCAAAAAAAAAAAAAAAACTGCTATTTTTATATGCACTTTCACTTTTAGTGGCTGCACTGGCCTAGATCATAATGAGACATCCACCAACTGAACCATTGCCAAATTTAGCACCATTAGATACTTGGTTCTCTATAATTTTAAGTTACTGAATGATGATCTTCAGGTAGCGATGATTCTTTTTTTTCAACTTGGCTATATATCTTTTTGAAAATGAGCTGTAGATTGGAAATGATTTCGCAAAAGTTAATTCACTCTCACTGACCTGCTCTAAAGCATCCGAGTCTCAAAGGCTAGAATGTTGAATTACAGTGGAGTTACTGTTGAGAGCAACTTAAAACAGCAGGGAATCAGTATTTTAAGCACCTGGAACGCTTTGAGTACCAGGCAGCGACAAGCTCTCCAAACCGAAATGACCTCCTGATGAAGATCAGACAGGACATCATGAACTAGCCCGGTGCTTCTCAGACAAAAGCCAGTATTTCAATTTCAAAGCTGCCCATTCGCTCGAAGCTGCGCGGGGCCCTTCTGCATAAATCTGGCCTCATTTCTTGACCGTGGAACAAATGAGTGTCTTATATTAAATTTGAGGCAATTAGGCCCTCTAAAATAAGTAATTGGTATTCTGGATGGATCAAACCGTCTCAGTCAGGCCTGGATGAGGGAATAGTGGGTAGACTAAGAGCTGCAACATGAGAATTTCTAGTCTGAGACGTCCTAGACGTTTCATCATTTGGTAATAGGATATCAAAACGTTTTCTATGGTAACCGACATGTTTCTTATTTTAATCTCGGACTTGCATTTCCTCCTCTTCTCTTTTCCCCCCTCCATACATACTCAAGGCCTTGATAACCACAGAGGGGGTGATTTACTTTACACCGCTCTCTGCCACGGCTGCTTTAGAGTGGAAATTCAGATGTCAGGTTCAGAGCATTACCCTCTGTTATCAAATTTCCATAGATGGCTGGCAGTTCAATTTTGCAGCTCAGCAGAGCTTAATCCAAAGCAGCAGCACTTTCTGGGAAGTAAGGCTGCAGATTTACCCTGGACGAAGAGTGCTGCAATATATAGTGCATCATGTTTAGAGGTAATAAGACCATGCTGAGGGGAAAAAAAGACTCCATGGAAATCAAGACTGTGATGCCATGCTGCAAATGGGACAATTTACAAAGATATTATCTACATGCGGTGCAATTTTAGGAGTGGCAGTAACCCACAGGTAGAGGGTCGCAGAGTCGAATCCCTGGGTCGGCTGGAAAAATGCAGGTGGGGATGAATGGGCAACACTCATCCTCCCTGCAAAAACTACAATTGTAATGCCCTTGAAAAAGACACTTAATCCCCAATTGCATCAGAAGAGCTGCTCAGTCCAGCAGCATAAAACACTCTCAGAGAGTGAATGTGAGCATGCTACAGTCACCTTTCCTGGGTGAAATGAAGATTAAAAAAAAAAAAATAGTGAGGAGAATAAGACCCCAGCAATATCAGATGTATTGTGCAATAGAGCTGGATCACCACAACCAAACAAATAAAATTTAGAGGCATATTAACTGTAGTTGAATCTGCACCACAGCTGTTTTCATAGTGGGAATGCTTTTTGATGAAATGTCGTTTGCACAGAGCAGAAACGGCATTTCACAGCAGTACAGTAGCAACAGCTTCCCTGAAGGAAATGTTAAGTTATTGAAACCCGACAGTATTTATAGACAGCAGAGAGCATCCTGTTTACTCCCTGCAAATCCACATGGAGAAACATGCACTATTCATACACTCAGTTTACATCATCTATTTATGGGGGAGGTTTTTTTATATATATAATGCAAGCCTCTACATGGGATAAAACGGTTTAGAAAATGTGCAGCACAGTCTCAATATCATTATATGCCACGGCTTCAGACTCAGAGGAGGGATGTTCACTAATTGAGGTCAGGAGCACTCTTGAACAGCACTTTTTTAGTCCTTCCCAGCCCATTCGTTTGCTCCTTTTAACTCGGTGAAATAGAGGAACGTCCCATTGGAGTCCTGTCCTGAAATTACTCGTCTTATAATACGTTAGATATCTTGTCACCGTGCCGGATGGAAAAGAGGCTCCCACGTCTGTCCCTGATACGAGCTGGAAGGTCTCTGGACTATTTTATTCATTAACTGGGCCCATTATGGCTTCATCTGAGCCTCCACTGCAGCTCCAATCTGATGTCAATGGACTTGTCAATCTGAGGCTCCCCAGGACGCTGTGATACCCATCAAGCTCCCCCGGACTTAGAGCTGAATGCCGAGGGAAGACATTTCCCAGCGCGATGACAGTCAAATGGCGGCCTGATGGATTCGAAATGAATCGTGCTTCCCTCTGTAACATTCATTTGCATGTAATCAAAATATGCAAAGCAGAAGAAAATCTCTCTGTGTGCGTATCTGCGCTAAGCATATGGTGTGTCCGCTGGACGCAGTTTGATGAGAGAATAAACAAAGCTTTTTTTAGGGCGATTGGCTGTCTCCGTGTATTAGTTTTGCAATATGGAAATTCACCAGCACTGGTCACGCACTATTGGTCACTCACTACATTATTGCCTCTGCAGCAGAAACCTCCCTGCATTTCACGCAGCTCAAACACACAGCTAGGACAGCACTGGGTGTTTGATATGTATATCTTACTGCATCTGTTGTCTTGTTTTGCCCTTTTCCTTTTGTAAAACTGTTGCCGCAGATTGAGATTTTAGTTGAAAAGCATTTCTTAGGGGCAGAAATAATCTGATTGGTTGAACTAAATCTCAAAACTCCAATTCATTGGCACAGATTTTACCCGAGACTACTATCTGATACTAACCACCCAGAGAAATATGGCAGCAATAAAACCAACTGTCTGGTTTCTCCATTTGGGGGCACACAGAAGCCTGTATTTCAAAAGCAGTTGGTAAAACAAGGATTTTATATCACTTATTTTGTCCAGTGAATCCAAAGTAATGATCCAAGCTTTAAGCGTTCAGCAAAAGCAATGGATCAGATTGGTACTCTGCATCGGTCATTACTTAAAGTTTTGTACTTGGAATCGGAAATGGTATCAGTGCAACGTGTTCATTAGCAGGCAAAATGACCTCAAGTTTGATGACAGTAAAAACTACAGGATATGGGACTATGGGACATATGTCAAACGCCAGGCCCGTGGACCAGATCAGGCCCCTGGCACAGTTATATCGTGCCATAGCCCGCTTGATGGTTGATTTTCTGTTAATACTGGCCTGGTTTTATGTTGTCCACAACACAGACACTGCAAACCCCAACATGCACGGTGACGTCCTGCACTATCAGCACCGCAAAACACCTGTGCGACCCCGCCCCCTCCTCCTCATCAGCAGCCCAGATCCCTTCCATCGAGACAGCAAACTTACTAGCAAGCCAGTCAAAATGAGAAGTGGAAAACAGGTGTTTCAAGACAGGTGGGAGCTCAACCTGCTTTTGATATTTGACTTTTGAAATACTTCCAGTTGGATTTGCGTGCCAGTGATGTGCATGCATGAGGAAAAACATGCAGATTCCTCTTCAGCAGAGAATGAGATCATAATGTAAACTACACAGTGCATTATGGATTATAGGAAATGGATGCTCTGATGGCACTGTTTGTAGTGGAGTAAACAGTAGATGTTGTGATCATGTTTAGTGTTCATCCAACTTAAAAACAGGGCATCAACTACCATGATTGTAGTCATGACGGACATGGGCAACTGATCACTAATAGAGTGATTTTTCGGCTCTCCAGCCTAAAAGCTAAGTGCTGTTAGATCAGTGAGTTTAACAAGGAGGCATTGCTAGATTAAGACTAGATTTACAATGATATTCATATGTTAGTAACATATTTTTCCACAATAAATGGTGTGCAGTGAAGCCTTTTAAATCTCTTTATGTGCATGACAGGTGTCAGGTCAGGTGTTCAAGTTCAGGTTAAAAAAAAAAATAATAAAGCAAATATAACTCTTGCAAAGACAAGTGCCTGTGGAGTTTGTTGAGCAAAAAGCACCAGAGAACAAATGCTGAAAAGCTCCGAAATCATCTTTTGTATGGGTGTCTCGGTTCTTGTGTTTGATTGTGTCTCAGAACCACTGGCAGCAGGTGGGCAGTGCCACACATCCAGCACTGAACCACTGGCTCACTGTCACGCTGAGATTTTCAATTCCTAAACTGCTTCAAAGTGTCTGTGCTCACGCCACAAACAAAGCAGGAAAAGAAGTCTGGAAAAGTTGCTTGTGGTAGCACCTGTCCACTATTTGTGCTCGTATGGATCCAGCCTGTTAATTTCCTTCATTTTCTCAGTAACTGAGAGAGTCATTTTCTCAGAAGCTCAGGAGTCGGTGCACCACATGAGCCAGTATAACCCACGAGCAACCCCATAGTAACCACTGCTATTACACGCAGCGCGGAAGACAGGCAAAATTAGGGCTGCAATTTGTAGAGCCACATAAAGATGGTGAGGGAATGATTCGATAAGGCTGGACCAAGTATGACAACTTGAGTGTGTTGTTTCCTAACCTATAAGTGAACATAGGGATGTGGGGATGTAAGATCTAATATAGATTGGAATTCATTTTTTAGGGACTGAGGAAACGCTTGGACTGACCCTGACAGTCCATTTTTTTTACTGCAATAAAAAAAACAAACAACACTAATGATTCGTTCTCTCCATTTAGTGCTTTGTGCTTTGCCAACTTTCCCACAGGGTCTAAACATCGCCAGTTATGGGCTGCAGCTCTATCCTGGTAGGTGGGAGAGAAATCCCCGCCGAGCTTCCTCATGATTACAGCCACAATCAAAAGTCAGGAAAAAAAAAAATCATTTTCTATCGAGCTAAGGCTCCAGTGCCAGTCTGCTAACACTGGCTGCTTCACGCGGCCAGCGCACAGTGGAGAGCAGTTAATTGACATTGACTGTTGCATGTCTACAGGACACCAGTCGAGCTCGGCTCCCCCACAGCCTGAGTGGTGCTTAGTGAGCACAAAGGCAGCTGGGTCTGAAAAGGGTCTACCTCAGAGCATGAATACTAATGGAATTGATTTATAACCCCATTTCCTGCAGGGTGACCAGTGGACTTTTATTGCGGAGGAGGAGCCTGGTCTCTTGTGTGTGCTGAAAAGGCGGCTTTGGCCTGGAGTGGTGGAAATGCAGCCGCAATGTGAAACCTATGGAGGCTGTGCAGTCGTGCCGTGAACCTCCTGACAGCCACGCCCGGCGCCGTCGTGGAAGAGCATGGGAGAAACTGGCTGTGGGCAACAACGGCTAAATATAGAGGCGAGAGAGTTGAAAACAGATTTTGTGCAGTGGGTTTATGCCATTTCAGTAACCTTAAAGAAAAGATAATGGACTGTTAAAGATGGATTATTTCCACATTTATTTTAATGTTGTAAACAGTCTCTACTCCATAAGTACTACAAATTGTGGCTCTTTTTGACTTTGTATGCTGGCTGACTAGTAAACATGCTAATTTGGCAAAACAATTAATATTGTCTTTGCTTTTTGAAAAGTGTGCCTTTTTTGAACAGTCCTGCCCCCTCCATCCATCCCATCAAATAAAACTGTATTCTTCTCCCTGATTTCTGATTTCTCATTGGTTTACGCTTTTAAATGATCCCACCCTGTGCTCTGCCCTTCCTCAACATGCTGTTTAAACAGGAACTGCAGAAAATCATTGACAGTAAGATTTGCTGACCAGATATGAAATGGTTTACAAGATAACATGCTGATAAATACAAAACTATCTAGATATATTGTTTAAACCGAGCTGAAGACCTCCAATATGGCTGCCAGTGGGTTACTTACACTTGAAAATCCCAACAATGAAATAGAACTGTACATATTCAACTCTTATTATACTGCATCTCTATTTCCAGGATCCCATGTTGCCTCTATGTAATTTTTTTCAAAATGAAAAATGTCTGAAATGGTGTTTATTGACAATATATGGCACATGTTTGATTAAAGATAGTATCTTTGGAGACAACTCATCCATGAATGCAATTTTAGATATTATTTACTAAACAGATTATGATCTTTTCATGGTTAGGGATCATCAGATGGAGGGAACATGATGCTGTTTACACTAGGATCCTGGAGACGTTGGATGCATTCTAAAAATGTGCTTTTCTTTCAAGAAAAAGATCTCGTTTAGCGCCTCACTTGATGCTGTGGTCATTTCAGGTGAGAATGTAAATGAGTCAAACTTTGTCAAATAAATTAACCAACTGCTTCACCACTATTATGACAAATACTAATAATAGCCTGTCTCTGGGAAGGGAGGGGGGGGTCTCTGCTCAGGAACTGACAGAGCATAACACCACACATCTGTTGCAACAGATAGTGTGAAAGGTTTGATTTCCCCCCCTGCTCTCTGCAACCCATATGCATGTTTTTTTAAAAATCAGGCACCACGGCACACCACCTGAATCACTAACTAAAACAATAATGTCAATCCTGCGTCATTCTTTCCCACTAGGATGAACCAAGTTGTGTCTGTTTAGTGAATAAACAATTGAATCTCAAGTAGGAATGAAGTGGCTGCTAACCTTTTAAAAAGTGAAATCTCTGATTGGAAGGTAAATAAATGAGGAAAATGTGCTGTGCTGCACACTGGGAAAGGTGATGCCTGCAACCTTTCGGCAGAGCCTCATTTTAAAACCCAAACTTAAACTCTGACAAGCAATATGCCGGAAAATGTCAAAGCATCATAATCGATTAACCTCGTTTAATGTCGGCTTTCTTTTTTTTTTTCTCTGGCGTTAAACCCGACTCAGAGCATCATCTCCCTCCCTAATCCGTTCTTGGCGCTGCTCTATCTTCTTCCTAGTGGATTTGTTTGATGCAGAAGGTTTCCTGATACCCATATTACAGACCCATTTATGGCAAACAGACTTTGTCATGACAGAGATGCTATTTGCATTGCTTTGATGTCCCTGTTGCGTACATCCACTGTGACACGATTACACGTCAGGTTTGTTGTTTTGGAAAAAAAAAAGTTTATCCAATCACGATTTGAACGACACAGTGCATTCTGTTCACAGCCCTTTCGCTTTTATTGAATAGATGTTAAAACTCCTTAGGAAAAAAATGTGAAAAATGCACAACAGCCATGTTGAAGATGAAAAACAGAAGGATTGCACTCCAGAGACTGACAGAAACAGTTAACATGTAATATACATTGAAGGTCTTTGCACATACTTCCTTGACGAATGCCATGCAATGGAATATGATTTAAAGACTGCAGATTTTGCCTCAGTCTCACAAATCATTGATGTCTCGCCTCCCATTAGCAGAAACACACTGTACGTCTCTACCACCGCTTTCAAAATATTTAGAGAACTTCTTTTTTTCTTTTACACAGAGGGAGCCATAGCCATAGGCCTGCTGTCGAACCGGTTGAATGCAGAAACACAGGACGATGAACAATTATATGAAATCACTTTATTCTCAGAGTGTGCGGTGATTCCATTTTTGCAGGAATGTTACAGACTAAAATATCTGTCTAAAATGGCATGCAGTGAGGCTAACAGGTGGAGCTTTGAAACACAGAGAGGACACAAACAATTATTATCAACAACCTTGCCTACATCGCACACCATAAGCATGCATACATTTTGTCAACAAATAGGGAGATAGAGAAAGAGGGAGAAGGGTGAGAAGATTTCGCCATACAAAAGAATGCACCAAATAAACACATTTTTTTTCTCAAAATACCAACCACCAGAGGACAGAAACAGGACTGGCTACAGACAATAAAAAATTTAAAAAAAGTCAAAAAACAAAACTTCACCAGAGTAAGCATCTTCTCAACACATAAAACAGAGAAAGACAGATGCAAGGAGAGAGAAACATCAGACAGTTACATTCAAATCACATCAAAGGAAGATTTTTTTTTTTTTTTTTTTTACTTTTTTTTTCTTTGTAAGTGGCTTATTTGTCAGGCAGTTTTTTATCATATCGATGGCGGGATGAGCGGCACAAAATGACTGACTTCCAACAGAATTTGAACAACGCTGAGTGGATCAACAGTTACCTGGCGTGGCACCGATACTGGACGACAAAATATTGATTACGCATGACTTGGGCAGTTTGCTTGGGCAGTGGTCGATAAGCCATTTTAGCGCAATCAACTGGCGTTTGTTTGCTGATGATACACGTGTTTATAATGACGTCGATGGATGAGATGCAAAGGGTGAACTGATTGCAGAGCACACCAGTTTGGGAGAAAAACCTCACTGGTGCCATGAAGAACTCCGCACACTCATGATGGTTCATAACTAAGTCCTATAAGTCCTATAGAGGGATTGACCGGGCAGTAATTGTAGCTTCCTATGATATTATCTGGCCAAACAAGGTACATGTTCTTGAGAAAGTAAAGGTGGCGTGTGCTTGGTGGGCCCCTAGCAATTAAATTGTTCAGTTTAATCACACGAGGCCAGTTTAACATCATGTAAAACAATTCAAACTTAAAGCTAGAATACCTGAGAATTTCAAAATAAACAAGACATGCAGTAAGTAAATCAAAAAAAAAAAAGAAAGAAAGAAAAACATCTTTTCCAAGTCTACCACTACCAACACTATTCTTTGGTTTGATTGGATAACTACGTCTGATGATCGATGAATTTGAGTGTTGAGTGATGTATTGGCCCATGACTGGTGAAAAGAGGCGTGTTCAATAAATATTGTTGTTGCTATCAGCTAAAAGGTTCACACACTGTTTGAAGGCTGAGAAGGCAGTTTACAAGTACATTAAAACCACAGGAAGTTCAATATATGTGCTCTGTACGTGACCGTACCACATCGTGTCCTTTGATGTCTTTTAAAAATATTCGGTACTGTTAGAAAGCTCACTAAGGGCTGATAACCGCTAAATTTGCCTTGTCTACCACACAGGAAACCATAGGATCAGAATCAACTTTCTTTTTTTTCTTTTTTTTTTAAACACTGAGCTACCTAGTAACCTGACAAGAAGGCAAATGACATTGTAGCAAAGAGCTTTAGTGTTTTGGAAAAAGATTAATAGACCTACAGCTATAGGTGTGCGTGTGGATCACAAGTTACATTTTCTAGCAAGATTTCATCACAAGAATTTTATCACTTTTTCACTCCAAAGTTTACCGCTAGTAGCACATAGACGCTTTCCCTTCAACTTCGTGTGGGATTTGTATGTTTGTTTTTTTTCTGTACATGGCAGGCAAAAGAGCTATATCGACATTAACTTGGTCATGTGTTGAATCTTTGTGTATAGAATATGTTGGATTCACACTAGCATCTATTTTTCAGATTATAACAACATCAAATCATCATGACGCACTTGCAACGCAGGCAGCGACGTAAAAACCCAACAGTTTGTATGTTACCAGCGCGGGTCCGGTGGAATGTCTCAAATATCTGGAATGTTTTTACAAGACACCGTGGAAGAAAGGATAAATTAAAAAACAAGGCAAATGGATAGAAAATAGATTTCACCTTCATTGGTCCAACTTTCGACTGGTTCCTCCCCAGTAATTAACCTGCACCAGAGTGCGCTGGACCAAGAAAATGACCTTTTTTTGTTGTGCCGCCATGATGCTCTCATGCACTTCTAGCAGACTGTGTTCCAGTCTCTGGGCCGTTTTCAACAGAATGTGTCTCTCCTCTCTCAACAGCCATGGTTTGGTTTTTGTTAACATTTCACTTCAGTTTTTAATGTGCTCATTATTTTGTAATGAGTGACTGAACATTTCACGACATGAAACAAATCATCCCACCTTCCCCCTTTTCTCTGAGTGTTTTCAATCAAACATTTCTGACCTACAAAGGCTTCACTGTTACTACCCAGACACCGCTGTGCCTTTAACACTGACTAATACACTAAGGAATAAGTTAAAACACACAACAATGAAGATTGTCTGTTATTGCTGATTCGGGACCGCAGCCCCTTTAGTTAACCAACGGACACAGGACAACTTCATTTCGAACAATATATTGCACCATTGTCACTGTCTGTTCACATATAGTGTGTTCACAACGTAGTTGTGTTTGTGAAATCAAACAAACAAATTCTTTTTTTTTTTCTTTTTTACAAAAATGAATGTAAATGTAAACACAAAACCGTCTACAACCGATGATTTAGCCTGGTCTAAGGTTCACGTCCTATAGCAAAGCAGAGCGAGCGACAGCTGCCACAGGACATTAAAACCGAATGTTCATACCACAAACAGGGAAAGCACGGCAGGAGTTTGACCTAACTGCTTTGCGACAGTCTTCGTTTATCGAGAGCGTGTACAGTTTCCCTCGTGGAAGAACAGTTCACACACAAAGTCACACATCGCCTACTGTACAGTACACGGCGACCAGGATGTCAGTGAAATAAAAATGGAAAACCAGTTATTGCCTCAAATATCAATGTATTTCTCTTCATTGTAACAAATGGAATGGGGTCCGTATACGTACTTTACTTCACAAAAGTTAACTGCATGCTTGAAAAATAAAAAAGTCTCAAAATGTCAAATGATGAATTCCTCAACTTTCTGGTTTACAGCGGTTTTGACTTAACCAGAGCTCATTTTACACATTCACAGTAAACCGATGAGAACATGAGGGACAGTTAATGGGATGAATCCTCACAACGGAGAACCAATAAAAATGCAAGTATTTATATACACTATATGTATCAAATATTAGCAAGAACATAACAGGAAAATTCAATCAAATTCTGATATGATTTGGATAATTTCTTAAAAGTTAAAAATATGGCTTATACTCTTAGTCATCTTGTTATAATATGTTATATTTTACTCACATATAGTTCTCTCTTTTTTTGTAATTTATTTTTTTTAACCCGAGGCTATTTACAAACCAAAAAGTGTGGATGATGGGTGATACTCTGCTCTGATTCTTAGACCTGGACTTTTTTGAAAACATGACGTCAGATTTGTCTTGAAGTGAAGGTATTGGATCCATGCAGGCGTTACATAATTTTATAAAATAAGGTCATATTCGCAGTAATATCAAAAAAGATACTCTGCCCAAACTGAAAAAAGTATGTACCGCCGACATAGATCAGATATTTTTACGTCAAGGACAAAGCCGTGGCACGTCGCTCAATTCCAGGACGCTCAGAAGTCGGTTTTTGGGGGGGAGAGAGGAGTGACTGCAGGTTGGGGCGGGGCGGAGTGGATGGTATTAGTCTTGGTAAGATATATGCTGTAAGAAGTTAACAATCATATTTCACCCAGAACACTGTTACTTTTTATTGAACATATCCATAAGCGGGCCCGGGAGGAATTTCATGACCGTGTCCACGATGCTCTCCTCCTCTTCCTCCTCGTCGCCGCAGCCGGTGGGAACGGCCTTTTTGGGGCGGGTGAGGCTGCCCTCGGAGGCCTGCTCCATGGCGGCGGCTGCCTCGGCTTCCTTCTCCTCCTTCTTCTTGATGCCGTACTGTGAAACAACACGGGAAAGAAAGAAGCAGCCGTGTTACAGAACTTTTTCTTTAAACCGTATCGACGCCCAAAACCTGACACATTAGAACCAGCTGGTGAAGCTTTTGGTAGCGTTGCATTGCGTTTTGCGTCGGCATCTCCTCATTTGCTAGGCTACGTTGTGCAAATTGACTCGCTGCCTCTGGAAAACTGCTGCAAGACTTTTAAATGAACCATTTTTAACCTAAAAAGAAGACAGATTCAGCAGCTGCAAGGTTTATGTCTCGCCTCAAATGTTCTCATAAATGCATTTCAGTGAAATGTTTTCATAACATCAAAGAAAGTTTCGAGAAGAGCCGCCATGTTGGTTTGGGAGAGGACGGCCCACTGGAGCAGTTAGGAAGTGTGTGCGCGGTAATGGGAGAGAGCAGCTGTCAATCATCAGGATTGACACACCCATTAAGCATCCAAATCTGGTAAGTCTCAAACACACGCCCCTGTGGACACACACTGAGAACAAAACCACCTCTGAGAACATCCTGATCCGACACTTTTAAAAAATGAATCAACAGAAAACACAGAGGCATCTGTTTTAGCCACAGGGGGTGCACTCGGTCGACACTTTTCGACGGTTTCTTCACAGGGTGACGACTTTGCTGCATTTGGGCGCTTCTGATCAACTCAAAAGTCAGAGAAATATCACATGACCAACTCTTGTTTACCACGTTTGTACTGTTGGGATGTGAAGCTGGACTGTTGATGTCGTCCTTGGCCTCAGGTACAATCAATTACATGTGTTAGGATCAAAAAAATTGTATGCATATTATTTATGATTGACCTGGTGTGTTGTCTTCGAGTTGCTCATGTTGAGGTGATGCATCACGACTCACACTTACGGCTCATACTTAATGACTTTATCAGCCATTTCAGTGCAAACATCTGGCGGTAAACTTGAAATGTGCGACTTTACGAGTTGATGAGGAAGGCCTCAACACACCATCATCACTCTGCTGTAAGCCACACCCCCATATCCGAACATACACCTGATTCACAGCAAATGCCACCCAGAAATCTAATATTTATTTGTATACCAAAATTCCATTCTGTTTATGAATGTCCCCGTCCAATCCCTCCATTACATAAAATCACCTATGCCGTTGTGCATTCATGAGTGTTGACCCCAAAAAATCCTCTTTCCATTTTTATTCATTTTGATTTACAGTTTGCCTCCTGCCTCAACATCCTGTCATCCATCCAGAAACATCAAATTACACCAGAAAGACACCAAGGAATTGTCGTTTCTTGTGATGTTAATATGAAGGTGGGATTTGTGTGGAGCAGGTTTTGTGTGTTTAGAGGTTCCTCACTGGTCTACTGGAGAAACCTCCTGTGTACTTTGCCCTTATCCATAATAAGGCATTGTTTTTACACTTAAAGGAAACAAAAAATGGCACGGCGTCTCTGTTTTTCACTGTACATGAGGAGAACGGAGGGAGACACGTAGGATACCGAGCTGAGGATGAATTAGATTGGGATGGAGGAGACGGAGCATGAAAAGGTCAATAAATTGGTTCAAAGTGTTATTGTTCTTGCAGCGCTGGTCAAATGCCTCGATTTGCATGACTTAACCTATTAAGTTATCTGTTCATGAACGAGTCAACATGGCCTGCAGTGGCCTCTTGGTTGCCGTCTGAAGTGTTGTCTGTTGTGTTTGAAACTCTGAAACTGGTTGCATTTAAGTGAGTGTCTGACACATGGATGCAGCATGTGTGTGTGTGTGTGAGCGTGTGTTGCGTGTGTGCATTTGTGAGGGATTACATGGACCTGAATGCACAAATGAAGCTTAAACTGCTGCTGGCTCTAATTTGACCTGCCAAGATATTTTATGCAGGATACCAATTACTTTGGCTCGGGCACTCGGCTGGTCTCCCTCACCGTGCTAACAATTAGCTTCACAATAAAACATAGACCCCGTGCCCCTGCTTCTTTTACATTAATATTTCTGAAAGCGAAAGAGAGAGAGGAAAAAAAAATTAAATCACGAGTGTGAGCAACAATAGATGGCAAATCTGTTTCAGCGCGGCCTTGATTTTGAGTATCTTGAACATTTCCTGCTTAAAATGCAAGAAATTAAGTTGAAGCTTTGGCTCCATTTAGTGCAACACTGCTTTTTTTCCCTTCTCCTCCTCAGTGAATACTATTGTGTGAATGCAAAGTGTCTGAGTTCTGCCTTTATCTGACGGTCTTGTTGAGTTGTCACTCAGCAGGCACTGTGAACTTGGCTAGTTAACATAATTTTCCATGGTAACTTGAAAATCTCCAATACTTTTTTTTTTTTGCTTTGTTTTGTTTTGTTTTGCTTTGTGTTTGTGGTGATTGTGGTGCCATTAATCTGTTATCAAATATATTCACAACACATCACGTTAGAAACCCACATATTGCTGTTGCTCTTGCAAAAACCGAAAAAAATCAACTGCACTTTTGATGTTCCCACGTCGATCAAAGGATCACATGTTCCTGTACGGGTCCAGAAATTTCTCTGGCCTTTTGACGCACCTTTTCTCTCCATTTTGGCTTCCTGTCCGTATCGAAAGCATCATCACTGACAGTGCAACTTTTGGAAAAGGCTCTTCAGAGTGGAATTGTGTAAAAATGCCACTGAAATGCGGTGAAAAAGGGTACGGTTTGATAACGCTGACATCACCTCTGCAGCTTTTCTTCTTTGCACATGCTGACAGCGGAGATGCTGACCTCACAAAACTGCAACTTTGATGTTTTCTGCTAAATTTAACAGTTTCTGTGATTGGGAACCTTCAGCAGGAATAGCTTTGTTCATTTTCCACACAGTTTTAGATGATTTTAATCGTTTTTTTGTTTGCATTAGTAAAATACCAATGTCAACAAACCGCTCCCATTCGTCAGTTTCCTTGGCTCATAACATGGAGACATTTTTCAATTTTAATATTTTTGAAAATACTCCCATGTTGACTAACAGAGAAACAAACATGCATTTTCAAAAGCATCTGTAACCATTAGACGTGGCCTTAGGATGTTGAAACCCTTTTGAAAACTTCACCGGATTTATAAAAATGTCTTGTCATCGAGCTGAAGAAGGCTGTTTCTCTTAGTTGACATTTTGGAGACACGAGGCTTTTCACCCAGCAGTGATGATGGCATGAGGCAAGTCAAGTCCACACAGCCTGAGCCAATTTAAAACTAATGCTGGTAGACATTCGCATGTCAGCACAAACGCTGGTTTCTTTATTTAACCTCAAGCTTTTAATAACCAAAAGTGGGTGATATCAGCTTGCACCCCAAGGGGTCGGCACTCTGAAAGCAGGCTCTCTTGTTAGCATTTATTTTGAAGTTAAGGCTCTGGATCTCTGCCAGCGCTACCTGCATGTATAGTTAATGGTTTCAGGGACATCGGTGCAGCTGGACACAGAGGAGAGGGGCTGTGGCGTCGCAGGAGGGTCGATAGTGTGCCTGCCTGCCTGCCTGCCTGAGCGATGGCGGATCTTAAGGCAGAGATGCGGAAAATGAGCCGGACTCTCCTGTGACCTCTTCGCTGCCCTCCCAAGCATAAGTTAATGTGATTCTTGGGCAATAAATATCTCAAAGGGAGAGGGCTACTGTCCATTTCAGCCGGCGAAGATGCACATGGAGGCAGAGTGTGTGTGGGAGTGTCTCTGTTTGGCTTCGGCACACAGAACTGAGCAGTAGGGGTGTGTAAGGAACGGCTTGCTCTGTGCAAAAAAATAAAAAAATAAATAAAAAAGGAAAAACATACAAACAAATCGCCTTTTCATGTTCCCTTTTTGTGCCGATGCAAATTTGCTTGCCGTTCATTAAAACCCACATCCACCCCAATAATATCTGCTGTCACAACTAAAGCATGTTTTTGTCAAGCTTTGATATTTCTAAGAGATGCCTCACAGGGATGCAGGAGACGCTCTTTGAGGTATGAGCGACGCACTAAAGCCTTCCTCCCTCGGCTGTCAAAGGAGCATTTCATAGATTTGAAAATGAATGCGCAACGCACGGATGAGATTGCCTGAGTCGTCTGTAATGAATGGCTTAGCATCAAGGCCAATGCACACTGACAAAGACCAGCAGGGGTGGCTTGTGGGTACTGGAGTCATGGTTTGAGGGCTGCTTAAATTCAGGTCTCGTGTTTCGCCCGACACTGAGATTCATCCTGCAGCAAATGAGACCCTTTGGGTTCCCTCTCGGCTTACTTCCTTATTCCCCCATCAGCTAATGAGATGTTACTTTCTGATCCATCTTCTTAACACACACACTCATTTCTTTCCATCAGATCAGCTGCAAATGCACAGTCATTGTGCAAAGCTGATGTTCCTAAAAGCTCGGGTCCACACGGGACAAAAATCAATCGGCAGGGAGCTGTAACAAACAAAAACCATTAGCGAGAGACAGCCGGCAGCTAATGTCTAATTCTTAGACTGATCTTTAGCCTGCTTATACTTAATGGCTGCAATAACAGCACACCAGTTGCAACAATTCTCATGGAACAGAGTGTGGGCTTTTTTTTCTAAGATTTTTTCTAAGAAATGTTTATATAGTACTGAGAAAAAAAACATTTTAGTGTTAATTATTGTTTCTGGATGCAAATAGATACATCCACAAAGGGAACAAATAAATAAATACAGAGATAAATCAAGAGTTTGTTGGCAAAAACTTATCTATCCAATTATATGCATCTCCATAAACCGTGTGTTTTGTGGAGTTTTTTTTGTTGTTGTCGTTGTTGTTTTTTTCCCCCTAGGTAATATCAATCCAAAAATCACACTGGAAGGCTAATGCGTGGGAGATATTGGCTTTTGAAGCACAGTTTGGGATTTTGGATCCAGAAGATTATGTGAAATACTACATACCACAGTTAGTTCTTTTTTTTTTTTTTTCCAGGAATGGCATTTATCTAACTCTAACTGTTGCTAATTAATGTAGGCAGTTTTTATACTGAAGCTCTAAGGCCAGATTCTCCAGTATGGACTAATTTGTTGTTGTCATGTTGACTAGTTAACGTTTAACTAATTTGTCCTGACTCTTTAACCACCCTTGAATGTTTTATCGTAAAATGGAGACAGAATATTGGAATTATACTTTTATTTTTTGCCATTAGTCAAACAGATGTAGATGTTTCGGCAACATTTGGACAGGTTTCAGGATTTAAAAGTGAAGCTGCCTGGCTGAGGAGCTGGAAGGAGCTTCACACACGGTTTGATAAGTGGAATCAAAAGAGCTATAGTTCAATGGCGGGGAAATGTTTGCAGGAAGTTTCCTCCGCACTTTGTGACAGAGAAAACATTGGTGCGATTGGTTGATGGATATCGCCTCTCCCCCACTTTATCTAGTCTCGCTGCCTTGTTTGTTCTTTGCTTCCCCTCCGTGTCGCTCTGGCTCACACTCTTTCCCTCGCTATCTGTCTCTCTCCCGCTCTCAGACTTTGCGCTGCAGTAACAAAGGCCTGTGTCAGTTGAAGTGAAGGCAGTCACGCTTAGTCAGCCCCTCTCCAGTTGCTATAATCAAACACTTCCCAAAGATTCGCTGTCATATCGCTCTCTCTCCCTCCTCTCCCATCTTCCACTATTGTTCCAAAACAAGTATCCCCGGGACTCAGTGGAGCGCAGCGCTGATCCTCAGCTTGCACAGAAAGTTTTACAGGGGTTACCCATGAAAAAATACGAAGCTCAGCTCAAAAGCCCTCAGTGACATTTTAAGCGAAGTATGCCTTTGCCTTATTAGCAATGTCAAGAGGAATGATTAAACGCAAGGAGGGCGCTTTGATTCCATCAATTAACATTTTATTCCAGATGAATTAAACATCTGGTGTTAAATTATCAAGAAGGAGACACAGAAGAGGAAGTAAGCTATGTTAAATCCTCTTAAATCTGCAGCAGGAAACGTTGCCCGTTGCCAAATGGCAGGGATGGGTAACTGTTTGGAAAGCGGACGCAAATATCCAGAAATCCTGCAAGGTGACGTCAGTAACCTGCACACGGCATGCTCGTGTTTACCAACCCAGCTGGGCTGCGATGCTTCAAAGCCAAGGATACAAAAAAAGACCAGAGAGACAGAAGATCTAATGTTGGTGAGTCAAGCGTTCCCTGGAAGGAGCCCAGGTTTATTGCCGTCTGAGTCTCACTCCTTTGGCATTTCCTGTGTGTGAAGATTTCCAGTGTCCATACCCCATAACGGAATTTCATACCGTGTTTCAATTAGTGAGATTAGGACGCTTCAGTCCTCTCTTGCATTCCCATTTAGGGATTCGGTCCGATATGACTGGTGTATTTTTACATAAAAGCCTGACCTTGCCGAGTTGTAGATCTAGTAGCTATTAAGAGTCATGGTGGTTCACTTGGCATGCGCTCACAACTTTATGATCTCTGAGACAAAGCGTCTCGATGGAGCGAATCCCAGGGAAAATGTGGTTGGAGAAAGATAATGGGTAACACCCTCCCTTCCCTCAGCAGCTCCTGTTGAAGTGCCCTTAAACAAGGCACTTCAACCCCAAATGCTTCAGTAGAGCTGCTCAGAGGCCAATAACAAGACTGCGGTTCTCAGCAAGAATATTATCTTTGTTAACTCGCTTGATGAAATAAGATTACAAGGGAGTATGGAGAGGTTTTCTCCCTCGGCATAATGCGTATTTTTACCTTGTCCCTGATGCCCTGTCGGATGTTTTCTCTCTCCGCTTCCATTTTTGCATATTTCGCCTTCCTCTCCTCCTCCTGTTGCCTCAGCGCCTCTTGCCTTTCTTCCTCCTTTTTCTCTGCATCGGGATCCTTCTCTTCCTCCCCACCGAGCATCTTGCCCATGTCTTTGGTGGCCCCTGTTTTTGTGAAAAAGAAAGAGAAAGAGAGAGAGAGAGAGAGAGAGAGAGAGAGAAGAACAAAATGTTAAGCAGAAATCTTTTAACGGGAAGCCAAGGTGAATCAAACTAATTACGCATAATGGATCTCGGCTATCGGCTGCTGCTGAGCATTCGGTGTGCACCGTGGAGCAGCGACAATCTGGTTAATCCAATTTGTGCTTCAAGTCCTCTGCAAAGAGCGGCCGCATCTGCCCTCGACTGCACCAAAGACAAAAGTATCTGACAATCCAGGGAAGAGGTGAGCGCCGCGAACAAGAGCACAAGATAAAAGACGCCGCAATAAATGATCGCCAGTCCCTCGTCACCCTATCTACACACACACACACGCACAGCATCCAAAGGGACGAAGGGTCGAGACCTGGGAACAAAAGGCTCAGAGTCCTTTTGTAAAGCCTGTAATAAGCAGATAATACGACCCATCCTGCTATTGATCTCATCTCCCCGCCTTGTTAGATATGCCAAACAAGACATCAAGCACCCACTAAATTTACTTATTTATTGGAATATCTGTTATTTGTCAGGTTGCTGTGGCTTTGACGCTTCATTTTAGGAGGTAGATGCTGATTTATTTCTTTATTCGATGGTGCCTGAGTGTCATTGGTGGAGAAAAAACAAAAGTGTCTTGGGTCCTGAATTGTAGGGAGTGGAGAGCCGGGGTCCAAAGAGATGCCAAATCATCAGTCAGATTGACTTTTCCCTCTCAAGGACGACGGGGTTATTAAACAGCCCTCAGGTGCTGGCCAAGCTGATGGACATTTCAATAGGCAACACTCAGGTGGAGAGCCAGTGGGGTTAAGTAGATAGAGAGGAGTGATACAGCTATCAGCACTGACATGGATCCTGCAGATGGCCACGGAAGACTTGAGGAGATTATTTCTTTCTCTTTTTTTTAACTCAGTGCATAACTTTGCAAGGAAAAGCAAAACATTTCGGCTCTAAATCCTTTGAACAATTATTAATTAATGTCATTGTTCCCTATATGAAAAACACTGATAACTGCATTCCCTATTGTCAGTATATTCTGAGGTTAAGTCCCCCACCTTGAGCAACATAGTTTTCCTCTACTGGACTACATCTTAGTGAAGTCTCCATTTAACTTCCCGTTTTTGTTTTTTTTAGAAAAAATACCCAAAAACTTTCCTTGAGTTTTAGCTCAGTTAACACGATTCTAGCAACCACTTTGTCCAAGTACAGCTCACATTTTTCGAATCATGAATATTTCCTTTTGGACTAAACTCTTTGCTGAAAATGCAGTAAATTCACTTCTGTGATACCGTGTGCCTGTGCTCGCCTAATAATTTAAGGGGTTTTTACTTAATTACCATTAAAAGCAGGAGTGCGCCAGCTGCTCAGGGTGTAATGAGACTAAATTCCATGCTACGAGTGTTACGGTAACACTTCAAGATCAAAATGGAGCAAAACATTAGAATAGTGGTGGTATTATCACAGCACTGATGTTATAACCCATTTCCTCAGATGTGTTTTCAACCTTCCCCCATCACAAAACATGCTGCATGCAATTAGATGTTTTTAAAATACAAGTTTCAGATGCCGAACGTAGCTTGAACACTGCCCCAGCTAACAAAGACAACCTAAATAAATAAAATAAAGACATTGATGTGTAAATAAAGTTTGTGAGGCGACTCGGTGTGGACAGATTGTTTCTTGGAGGAGACGACGGTTTCTTCCTGTGGGTGTCAGCTGATTGATAGGAAGCCGAGCGTGATAGGAAACCACCCGACTCAGCATAACAGAGAGTTTGACCAATCCCATCGGTGGTTTGATGGATTATGTCGCTCTGTGGAAGGTGTTTTTCACTCTGGACAAGAATAAATGGCAGCAAATGGCTTCTTCTGATGAGAAAAACAACAACTATGTTGACTGTGTGCAAATACCAGCAGAAGCCATGGATAAAGGAATTTAAAAAAACAAACAGGATTATACTTTAAAGGTATTCCACCCAAACTAAAAAAGCCATATTTCTCCATGTAGCCCGAGAGCAGTTTATTCATCTGGATAGTTTCTGTGTAATTTGGTGACGTTTCCAGTCTGACGTGATCTTCCAGCAAACTGTATCCATCCACCCACTAATTCATTCTCATTGTGGGCAGACAGATACAGTTTGCTGGTGTTGCTCGGCAGGAAATAGTTCCTAATGAAACTCTTCACCCCCCAGCCTTGTGGATTACGCTGATTAACCGTGTTATTGTTTTTGGAAAATGAATACTCATCCAGCTCCGCTGTATTGGGGTGAAGGAAGATAGACTGGAAACCTTGCCAAATCATGCAGACAATAAGTGGAGGAATATCTTTTTTTTTTGTATTTTGACATAACAACTACACATTTTCTTGCCATAGATGCACGACACTGTAAAAATAGTCTGTTGCTGACTTTTTCGATATCAGTGTGGCATAAATTCAGATCATAAAGGCGCAGAGGCTAATCAACACTGTCAGCTGGAGCGCTGAGCTGCTCCACCGGTGCTTTTTCGACACTCCCATTGCACAGGACTCCGGCCGTGCAGCATGTCCACGTAGCAGACATTGTGCTCCCACTCCAAAGGCATCAGCTTTCCTTCCAGCTCAATGGCTGGAAACGAGCCAGTGCTCCTGCAGTGGCCTCGCGAACCCTGAACCGTGACTTTGCTCATATCCCACCGGCCAGGAATTGATTTTAATGAGAAGTGGGCCTCCTGGACCACACCGGACACATGTGAAATACCCCCCTACATACACGCACACCAAGCTTAGCGCGTTTCCTTCCACTATCGGCGCCTCCGTCTCCGCCCCAGTCTGTGCTTGGCTGCTACACTGCGCTTCACAGACTCTCCGGAGGGAAAATGCAAAGACACAGCCATCTGCCTCGGCCAAGAAATTGATGAGACAGCGATGACCTTGAGGTTGCTGGCTGCGGTCCGAACTTTCCGTGACGGCCAAGACAAGCCCCAGTCCTTAGTCATATCGAGCCGGGTGACTGCTAATTAATAAACAGGCGTCTTGGTATTTTTTACTGTTTTATTAACATATTCGTGTGCAGGACAAATGACTAAGACTTGTTGGCGAACTGTGTAACATAGAGCATATGCATGGTCAGTTGTATGGAGTTAGAGCTGCGTGCAGAAAAGTATGGTGAGATGGAGTCACCGGCTTCATAACCAGAGAACAGCAAAGCAGGTTTCTAGTTTTAGAAATCTGTTACTCTTCTCATTGGATAAAACTATAAAGTAATGAGTTAAGTTTTTAAAATAATGTCCCTCGGCTCTGGCTGTTGTTTACATGAGACGTGAAGTGATGGAAAACTCGATGAGCATTGTCCGCTAACTTTGTCAAAGTCCCGCCTCATCTCCTTCCTCTTCATCAGACTCGCTGCATATTTTTGTATGATTTCAGCAAAAGGGGCGAAAAAAAAAAAAAAAAAACTCCAGCTGTACTTGGTGAATAAATAATGAAGACAGGCTAATTATAAACCATGTTTTGCCCCTTGTAAAAAAAAAAAAATCCCTGCAAAATATATGCATGTGGAATATATGCATATAGACTTCAATCAAAAATATCTATTTCATGTCCCTCTGATCTGCTCCATCTCCCACACTCCACACACACACTCCATGAACACAGACAGAGGTGAAAATACTGTGATAGGAGAGAAAAAAAAAGCTGACGATTTGTGATTTAAAGGCCAGCCGTGACACGCAGCCGAGCGAGTTCCTTTTTCACTGCCTGTCGACCAGAGGACCCAGGTTCAACATGCTAACAGGCATCAAGCGTCATGGAGCTCCCGTATTATTATTTATAAGGTGCTTGTATGCATTAGTAAAGCAGAAGTTCCCGGGTTATTTTGCATATATTTGCAAAAATGCTCACAGAAAAGTGATACCATGTCTGCATAAATGACTTTTTTCCCCTGTTTGTTGGAGCTTGCTGTGCTTTACGCCGGGCTGACTCGCAGTCGCTGGATGGGAATAAAAACAGCCTCTCGACTCAGTTGCCAGCAGCTCGAGGAGATCCCCCCCAAATCTTATACGCTAAGTGATCTTCACAGGAACCGAGCAGGCTCTGAGGGTGAATATCGCCGGGCTGATATATATTCCTCGCTGGTCAAGCTGAACGGAGGAACTTTTGAAATTAAAACTTTTTTTTTTTCAACTTTATAGTCTGGAGCTGCAAATTAAAACATCACGACAGGCTCGACACAGCGCTTTTATTAGATGTATCTTCCTTCGCTCCTGCCACCGTGACCTATACGCTCACCTTCTCATTAGCGCTGCCACTGATACTAAAATGTCAATTAATGCTAACAAAAGCTAAGGTCCTCCCCACTTTGGGTTACAATGAGCGCCGGCGGTATGGTTATCTGGGCGTCCAGCGTGCGGCGCTGAAAAAAGCCTCTTGTCAGCTCGTCCAATGCACCGAATCGATCAATTTACCAATTATTCCAAAGAAAGGGAAGGGTGGGTTATCGCTCTAATTGCTGGGCTTTGTTTTTCTCCCGGTATGACTGAATCTACCCATCTGACAAGCGAAACACAATCATGAGAGGTGAAGGTTGGGCCTGTGGAGAGCAGCAGAACCAGCTGTGTCAAATTTAGTTTGCTTTAGTCTGGTCTAATTGCACTGCAATTACAATTATGCTCCAATTACAAAAGGAAGCTCTAATCAAAAGAGTTACCCTTCAGCAAGTAGTCATTTTACATTTCAGGCATTCGGCTGACGCTCCTGTTCGGCGAGCAGGGACAACAGGGACTGAGTGTCTTGCTCAAGGACACTTCAGCAGGAAACACTGCAGGGACAAAGCGTGACATTTTACTTATAGGACTCTCTGTCTATCCACTACGGGGGCCCGTTCACAAGTGCTTGTGGTCCGGCGTGCCAGCTGCCTACTTTACACACTCGCCCGCATCCCGCCATGCTCGTTTGGTATTTTCCAGCATCAAGCAGCTTCCAAATCAGGCGGATACACGTCTCATCTATGGACGACTGCAAATTACATCATCGCTTTGTAATTGATGCCATTTTCTCTTTCACATACCGCACGTCGCTGAGCCTCTCCCAGCCCACCGCGCAGCTAATCTAAGTGCTCAAGGCTAATTAGCTTGTCTGATTGTGACAAAGTTGCTGTGTAGCGGCATGAGACAGTTGCTGTTCCCAAAAGCCTCAGTGTCATCAAACGCTGCCAGCTGTGGAGTGCTGGAACGGGACGGGGACGCGGCGACGCGACAGAGGAGCAGCTCGGAGTCTCAGCTATGGTTAGAGAAATGCATTAAGGGATGCAATAACACTGAAACGTGCTCAGAAGTAACTGGAACACATAATAGATAAGTCACGACAAACTATAAGGCCAGTAATTGAAAGCTGCATGAGGAAAATTTTCACACAAAAGACACATGGTCTGCAGAGCAAAGTCCACTTTTGCTATTTTAACGTCAGAAATAAGGGTCATTACAACAGCCACGTGATTCAAAAGGGTTGTACTGAGTCTCTTCATTAATCATGGGTGTGTTTTGCGTGTAAATTGCAATAAAACAACCAGAGCGCCGTCTCCCATTCCCTTTAAAAGCCACGTGCGTCACACCTTGGTGGACTGCTGTTCTAATGGTGGATTTTCCAGGCTCAGCAGATCATCCGCAGCCACAGCAGGACTCAGCAGACCTGCTTTTTGTTGCTTAGTCACTTTCAGCTGCCTCGCGACAGCAATGCAGCAACAATGCGCCTGACCACAGCTCATTTTAAGACCAGCACGCCCATGGGCGCTCAGACGGGGGAGTGCGTTTGCAGTTTACAAAAATGGGGAAATGGGAAAATGACAACTGCAGCAGCTGGAAACAAAGACTTGGCGCCGCTTTGCACCGGGTGGAAGACCAGTCACTGTGTGTTTGGAATGACTTTTTTGGACTGTTAAATGTTAATATTCAACTTTGTGTCAACCTAACCCAGTTAAAAGTCAAGTGATAGTTGAGTATTTACATTGACCAGGTTGATATGAAATACCTGCATTGACTCAGCTGATACAAAGTTGACATTAAGATGATGTCGAAGGGACAGATACAGGAAATCATTCCTGCCACAAGCCATCGCACTTTACAACAACTCACATCTGTCTGACAGAGACTCACATCTGTCTGCTGTATAGTCCCACTTTTAACACTTTTTACCACTCCATTACTATTATTATTAGTATTTTTCATATTTATTACCATCTGTATATCTCACTTTTCATATTTATTATTACCATTGGTGTATCTCACGTTTTTCACGCTTCATTTTCTTAGGTTAGATTATTGTATATACTTAGTCCTTATTGTCTTTACTGTATATATTTAGTGTATTTTTAGTCTCTATTGTACATACTTCTTAATTTTATTTTGTGTTTTTATTGATGCTGCTGTAACGTGGGAATTTCCCAGTTTGGGATCAATAAAGTAAATCTATCTATCTATCTATCTATCTATGAATATTTAACATTGGACAGTTTGAATAAAGGGTTAAATGAGGACTCAGCTGACATATGAGTGGGATAACCGGGTCATTTAATGGCTGAGTCTATGCAGCTCTCATAA
>OMLB01036679.1:0-16062 GCA_900302555.1 Myripristis jacobus | reverse complement strand
TGGCAAAGAGATGGCAAGCCAGTACATGCTGAATGGGCCAGACGAGATCACAACTGACAGAATGGGAAGTGTTCATTATTCAGGGTGGAATTTTTGGGTGCAGATGGTCTTGGTGAAGTACCTGTTTGGCTGTGTGTCCTTTATCAATAATTAATACTCGGCATCGCATGCCCCAACAAGTTGGCGTCTATTGTCTGTTATCTTGACTCAATATGGAAACAAATCTAAGACGATACCTGCCAGCATTTCAGGTTTCAAAATAGTGGAGTTGCTCTCAGTGGCAAGGTCGGGGTTTGGCGGGGCTCTGTGTGACTATAAAACTAAATGGAAACTGATTGCTTTTGACTCTGTTTACACCTACAGTTTTATTTGGATTTTTTTTTTTTTTTTACATGGAGCATCGTCCTGCCCTGACATTTTCACAACAGCTAAGTTAGCTAGCCTGCGTACCTGCACAGAGAGCAGTTGCACACACGCCCCTTTAATCTGGTTATGGGATGCCAGGTTGTGGTGACAGGTGGGTTGAAATTGTATGTAGTATGTGGATTGTTGGTGTAGATTGGGTTTCATATATGATATGACAACTTGGGTATCGTCAGACAAACATACAAAATTTATGTATCGGTGTATGTCGATTATTCATAATAAAATTTGAGTATCATGCAAATTACGTTTTTCCAGGAGAAACAACACAACCAGAGGGCACCAGGGAATGACCTTGAATATGGGAGAAACCTAAATAAAATGGAAGTGTTTGCAGGTATGATCTAAAACATGCACCCACACTCTGAACTCTGTATAGATTAAAGATCAGTGTGACAAGTACTAACCTCACAAGTCTTACATTTTAGGTGTGCTCTATCAGGAACTTTGTGTTACACTGATCCAGAACTGGATTTACCTAGAGCAAACAAAACCTCTGAGCCATGTCCATAATACCATGTAGGCCCTTTTTAGGCTCACTAATGATTTTCTGATGAATGCGGATGCTGGTGAGAGCTCTGTCCTAGTACTACTTGATATAAGTGCTGCAACTGCATTTGATACCATTAATACCACTGATACCATTAATAACAATATCCTGTTGGATTAAGGCGCTAGGTTGGAATTTTCAGGACTGGTGTTTCTACTGGAAAACCATGCCTCATTGCAATCCTTCATCGTACGCCTCAAAGGTCAATTGTGGGACCGATTTTATATACCGATTTGTCATGCCCTCCTGTGTCTGGTACTGACGCCAAAGACACCCTTCAGCATTTGATACCAACGTGCAAGGCAACCATGAAAAGCAAATGGCATCCTAGGAAGTAGCTGGGGAGTGCAGTTTCCGGTTTTGGTGCCTAAACCTAAAAATGTGACACCGAGAAGTGGTCAAAGTGAGAATGCCCAGTGTGTTGCATCCTAATACAACATCTAAAAATGTATTGGATGGATGACCATGAAACTTGTAAAGCGTATCTGTGCTCCTCAGAGGATGAAACCTCTCAGTTTTGTTGAACTCATGATCCTTTGCCACCCTTAGGTCAAGATGTCACAAGATTTGCCAAAACTTTGCAAGATATCGTGAAATTAATTTGTGTATTGACATGGCATTTGGTAAATGTATTCATACTGCCAAAGGAAGAATTCTCTTGATTATGGTGACTCTGTGACCTTCCCTCTAGTGTGGCCTATAGCCCAAACATTTGACTTGTGCACAGCATTTCTCTGAATGTAACAGATGGATTGCCAAGAAATTTGCGGAGCATACTCATGCCTCTGGGACATATGCATCACGAGTACCTACCTGAAAGGCTGAAATGTAAAATTTGATATCTCTATTGAGCAGATCGCTGTGGTATTGATTTGGCACACTTCAGCTACCCAAAGAATGAACACTTTCAATTTTGATGAGCTCCTGAACTTCACTGTAGCCCCAGCCTGAGGCCAGAAATGTAAAAACTCTGTTCTCTCACTAATTGCATGCTCCCAACATGCACCAAGCCTGCAAGGCACCAGCAGCAGGAGTATGGCAAAGGTTAGATCTGATCTAAGTTTTAAAGATGCTCAGATCATATTTCATGTGTTTATCTCCTCGTGCCTACACTACTGTAGTACCTTTTTACTTGCCGTAAGCTGGGCTCCTGAACAACATCGCTTGAAAATTTCAAATAACTTTTATTATTTTGCTGTTTTGTTGCTGTTGCTGTAACTGGACCTTTTGAAAGCATCATGCGTTGAAATCAAGCAGGTGATGGTATGCAGGAGCCTTATTGTCAATTCTAGAGCTGTTTTTTCCTTCCAACCAGCCAGGCTAAAATTTCTGGGTGTTCAACCTCTTTTTCATAACACATAAAAGTTTAAACCTGGTGTTTGATAGGGTTAGGGTTAGCTGCCAGGCATTTAACTAGAACTAAGATCCTGATGCATTTTAGAACTGATTTTAGGATTTTACCGCCAACTTGTATTTTCTGGCTCCTAGTTACATTTTAGATATTAACTCCACATGAGCCTGTGCATAGCCTGTGGCAGGAGCCTCTTATCTGCTCCAGAATCTTGGCTGTAAAGGTGATTGAGACTCTCAGTGTCCCCGGGCTCTGGAATGATATACCCAAGGGATCAGTGTCACATTTTAAAGTGGCTGTGGAACCCCACCAAAGATTTAATTATTGTGTCTTCACAATGACATTTTATACAGATAGGATTTTTTTTTTTTTGGACATGCTCTGCCAGAAAATACAAGATGCTTATTTGCCCAAAGTGACTTCCTTGAATTTATCGCATCATGGCGTGATAAATTCAGAAAATTCCGATTCGTGGATTGCATGCTTTTTATGTATACCTTGGTGGATAAAAACGATGTGCGTGACCTACGGTCTTAGGATCAAGATGATTTATTAGTCAAATTATGCTTTGGGGTTAAATGTCACTTTAAATCTTACCTAAGATGTCTTGGTGGGATTTTGGCCTCATTTAATATTGTATTTCATGTTTTCATTATGTTTAACTTTTTCCACTGTAAATTGTTTTATTTGTTATTATTTGTTTCTTCTTCTTCTTTTTCTTCTTCTTCTTCTTCATTCTTTCTTTCAGAACAAAGGCAAACAGATGTGCAAACAAATAAATAAACAGGTAAATAAATCGAAATGCAAGTTCCTCGCTACAAGCCTGTTTGTCCTTTTTCTACGTAATGCTAACCCTTGGCTAAAGTCTTGCTGTAACACTGGTCACATGACACAGTGAACTGAACACTCACAGTGCCGCTATTCCCCAGTGACCTCCAGACTTCTTCCCAGCCTCAATGAATAGCGAGAGGCCGATGAGGTTGATGGTCGGAGCGATAGCCAGCGGGCCAATAAATCTGAGCACCAGGCCCACCAGCCCGGAAAACCCCAAGAATATCTGGAGCAGCGAGGACACCAGGATTGCCCCCTGGATCTGTGAACATGAAGGCATGAGGGAAACAATTTAGAGGCACATTTAATTTTTCTTGTCACTCAATTATACATCAAAGAAGAAGGTGGTGTGTTTATTCATTTAAACTCCTTCTTCATATGAGCCATCACATGTCTACATCGATTGATTTATTGATATCTGCCAGGGACAATATCATTACAGCAGCCCATAATCCAAGATTCACACACACTTTTGGCAGCAGTTGTGCACTGCTGTCATGGAGCAAGGCATGCAGCCCCCCCACAGTGGAGCATGAAGACTGCATGTGCAGATACTAGACAGACCACTGTGCATGACTGCAGCTGTATGAATAAATGAAATAGGACATCGCTGACAAAGAGCACGTGTGCTCAGCATAAAAAATGAAACAACTGTCATTTCAGTTTGAGAGCTGTGATGCGAGCAAAACCTGTTCATTTTTAAACAGGTTTCAGGTAACTAGCTGTCTTATCTAGTGCACATGTTAGATTTTAAATTTGTGCAAGAGGCATACCTCTCTGAATCTATTCTCAAGACTCTCAAGAGCCGCACAATCCAACCCTGCTACTGTAGCATCAATCTCTCTGAAGTAATGTCATGTCAGTAATATTAGTGCTGCATTAAATATGCAATTAAGTCCCACTTTGAAGTTATAATCATATTCATCTGTTACTGAGGTATATGTTGACACTGGGAATGAGGGCTTGCGTAAGAGCTACCGGCAAATATCTGACATGTTTAGCTGGAAAATGTATTCATTAATCAAAATGTATTCCAAGTACTGACTGAGTCTGAGTCACACTGTAGGGTCACAGTAAAGCCCTTGGCAAGTCAAAATTAAAGGGGAACTACGACAGGAGTTCAAGTTGTCTTCTACTTACATTTTATACATACAGTATATGTTTAAACCTATTTAATCAAGGCATTTGAGCTTAATTTACTTATATTTATCTTCTTCAGTTTAATTTGCTGATATGGATGAGTAATATTATCCTGCAACTTCCCAAAAAGTTTGAGCAAATTCTTTATCACTGAATTTTATTGATATTGAATGATCCTGCTTAACCAAGACTTGTACATCCAGACAAGCTCAGCAGGACGACATGAGCCATGTGGCTAATTCTGCCATCATGCAAACAATAAATTGTGTCAAATGAGGCAGAATCTTCTACATTCTCCTTAAATCCTGCTCGCATTTCCTGACAGCATAAAAGGTTTGAGCTATGCTCCTGAATATTTCAGAGGCTGGAGCCAGCACCATCCTGGCACTAGTGTTGCCAGGGTGACGGATTTTATTCCCACAGCGGGCACTTATGGTGGGGAAAGGGGCTTATGACAACATCCACCAAATAGCATAATTAAGTATGTTGAGTACCTCATGCATTCGTGACATCCAGATCTCATCAGAATTTTCCGTTTTCAGGGAGCCAGTGTCATTTTGGAGCTGAACGGGCACCATCACAGGTGTGTTTGGCGCCGGGCACCGCCACTTTGGCAGAGCAAGGATGGCTAGTGTTGGTGTGATGAAGCTGAATGTCCCTCCCTGAAGGATCGGTAACCTGTAACAATGCAGAAATAAAATTACTCCCACGATAAAAAATAACAATTCAGAAACCTTATTTCAGTTTTGGGGAGGCCAGTGTTGGTGCAGATCATTGTATCATGATATATTCAATGTCAAAACATCTGCTGGGATTCCCTGTAACCAGAAAGAGCTGGCTTTGCCAAATTGTGTAGGTGGGGAATTCAAGAAAAACATTCATTATTTGTTCAGTTATACGGTTGCAGCAATAGCGAGGGGGCGGGAAGGTGTTTGTGGATGTGTATTTCATGTGTGATTGGATGTGCTGATGCATGTAGAGGGAGCTGCGGTGTGGGTGTGGCAGGAGCTTTCGCCACGCACGAAGATTTGTGTAGCCGCTTCAGAACTGTTTTCCTATCAAAGTCCCAAATAGTTCCCAGAACTGACATCAAACGCTGGACAGTAATAGGCATTAAATAAAACGTTACAAATTTTAGACCTGATCCTAAAGGATAAATCTTATTTCCAGTATTAGTGTCACGGAGTGCGGGAGTGACAGCATTATCTCCTGTAAGGGTTTAGCTGACCTTTAACTTCAAGGTGTTACAAATACGGCTCAGCCCAACACCACTTTGTCTGGGCAAGAACTTGAGGAAAGAGCAGAATGTGTACGACACATATCTTTCTTTGTTTGGGCACACGGGGTTAACTGTAAGAACAAACTTTCTCTCACACATACGTAGTTTCAAGCTTTCAGTGTCCAGCTCCACACTAGCAGACTGTTAGAGTAAATCGGTTTGAAATTATGTGTGGGGAAAATGTTTTTCTCCTGACATGAAACACGTTAAATTGTTACAGAGTGCGATGTAAGACAAGGAAGTAGAAGTTGGGGATTTTGCATGCGTGTGCATGTGTGTGTGTGTGTGTGTGTGTGTGTGGAGTGGGAGTGCTGGTTCAGTTTAAATTCACTTAATCCCCACTAAGGAGCTAAGTAGTGGCTCCTCTTCATCAGTGCTATGATACACTCAAGCAAACGCTGTGCAAACAGTTTCCTCAATATAACATTTTAAATGTTGCAGCTGGTGAGTGACAATCAAAAACATAACCTGCATCTGTTTATGGGTGACGGTCATTTTTCAGCATTTAATAATTTAATTTTACACTGAGCAACAGTGACACAGATGCTGCTAATAGTGACATTGTAATTACAGTTAAGGAGTAAGTTGCACAGTCAACACAGTGGTTATCAAGAGTGTTTCACTTAGATTTTTTTTTGTGTGTTTTGTTAATTTGGCAATCTAATTTATTTAACATGATGCATTTCAGTCGGTCTGCTTTATCATAGACAGTAATTTGTCATTGTTGATGTCTTCAGTTTCAAAATGCAGGCATTAAGGGGAAAAAAAGTTTGCCTTTGTATGTTTAATTTCCATCACTGCGCAATGTTGCCTCAAAGCAATGTAGCCCACAAAGACACCCCCAATGTTATTTTTTAAACTTTTTCTTTTTTTTTTAAACCTTATTCATATAAAGCTTACAATACTGGGTTAAATAACTGATTTTTATTCTCTCTCAAGTAACGTATCTCTGTGTGCTACATAAATTCAACATTAAATAATAATTATTTTTGTTATTATCTTGTAAGTATTCTTAACTGCGTATGTGGATTCTTAGACAAAGGGCACGGATACATACAAGTCCCACCCCACCCCCCGGCAGGGCAGCTGACAGCACAACTAAACTGCCCCGTATCTCAACAAGTTTTACAGCACACACACAAAATTAATGGACTTAGGACTTTGAATGACTAAGCCCTTTGACTATGTAACAACATGTTGAAAAAAGTTAATAACAGCAACTTTACACAGAGGCTCTGCCTTTGGGGCCTCCTGAGCCCTTGGACCCCCAGGCCTGGGCCCGGTAGGCCTGTTTGGAAATCATCCCATGCTTAACTGGGACACACACCCTTTTCTGGAATCCTTTATTTTTGGTGTCAAGATTAGTGTGTCACTCTGTCAGGTTTGTATGTGTGTGTGTGTGTGTGTGTGTGTGTGTGTGTGTGTGTGTGTGTCTCGACCTGCTGGGCACAAACTCTTCTTAGGAACTCTATTTCCGTGAAAGTTCACATTAACTGATAGTAGACAGCGACAGCAGTACCTGGTACCAACAGCAGTCTGCAGCAGGGTGCATAGTCCTGACACGAAGAATATGGTGGAGATGAGCTGGCTTTTGGCGGCATTGTTGTCCTTTATGCAGAGGGGCTCAGCCAGAATCAGGGGGATTGCAATGATGCCACCAAATGCAAGGATGTAGTGCTGTGAAGTCAGATTCAAACAGAGAGGTACACTTTTAATGTGTTTGAAAAAACAGCATTTTGATCTCTCCTGGTAGTTTATTAAGCCATGACTTGATCTCAGCTGGTCTTCACCTGTTGTCTTTATTTGATCGTCTTACCTTTTGCCAGAAGCCCTGAGCAGAATTTAACCTTTTTGCAAATCTAAACTCTTTTTTTAAGGTGTATGAAACTATAATTTTTCATTTTCACTGTTATCACTGGGTGTAGAAAACATCATGAAACGGTGAGAATTTGAAGTCCTTTCTGGTCCTCTCCTGCAACAAAAGATACGTTTTGCTGGAGATTAAAGTAGTGAGTGATCCAGCCAGAACACAATCTCAATCACAATCTCAGTCTTTATTCCAAACTCTCAGAGTTTGGTGGATGATGATGAAGATGGTACTCAAGACTAATAATAAGTAAGAAAATCCACAATTTAACTGGGTTTAAAGGTGCTGTGCATAGCATTTTGTGTTTCTCCAAATTAACACTAAATATCCCATAAACTCTATATGCTCTATATGGACACTGCAAAAAAGTGTTTTGTGTGTATGTGTGCTTTCAGGATAGGGGAGGAAGGAATATGATTTGACCTTGATCCAAAAGAACTGGAGCAGAGGAAAAAACACATTTAAGACAGATAGCTAGGCCTCTGCAAATTTATGGGAATAGTTTCCAACTTAAAGTCCTATAAATCAGAGGAATATGCCCCAAGACAAGGTCAGTAAGTTAAGCAATATTGCACTGCACTGGCAACTCCTGAAATGGTGTTGACCCACAGAGCCACCTAGTAGAGGATAGACTGAAGCCCAGCCCATCAACAATAGTAATTATCAACACCAGACCAGCCATCTGGAGTAGGGGGAGTTCTCCCGGTGGGCCGATCAACCTGTGTACAAGACCACATGAAAACATTAAAAACTCTAATGTGCATGGGGGTGGTGGTGTATGCTAAGCTGACAATAACAGACTGACTGTATAAAACTCTGGGGTGAACACTGAATATGACACTGAAATATGAAAATGGTCAAATTTTAAGTCTAAATACCAGACAAAATACTCTGGTTATCCACTGTCAACTTTTATCTCAACATATTAGAACCGATGAGCAGAAAACAAGTCAAAATGAAAAGCAAATTCTTCATTCCACTGTTTTGCATGTCACATTATGTTGAAAACACTAATCTGCCTTTTCCAGCAAGAAAGAACTGGTTGTGTTCGGATTTGTGCACCAAATTTTGAACGGTTCTTTGCAATTCCACCAAAGATAAATTGGTTCCCAAATTGAAAATTTGGCTGTCAGCTGAATCAGGCAATAGCAGTTCTCAAGTGGGAACAGACTGGGTGTGTATTTTTCTACAAGGGAAGATGGAGCTGACTACCAAAGCAAACTTTGTGGTCTGGTTAAAAATGTTTTTGCCAACACTAAACAGAGATTCCGTCACACTCGAGTACACGTCTGAAAATAAAAACATACAAAGAACAAAAAGCAGTTTAGAGTTCTCAATCTGAATCCTGTCAGGCTCTGTGCTGCAGCTGACAGCAGGCACGTGGGGCCACCACCACATGCTGAGTGTTGAGTGTCGTAATGCAGGTCACTTCCTTATTTTTCACCTCAATTCCAAGAATCTTGACCAAACCAGTTCAAGAACCAGAACTTTTAGATAGAAAAGGCAGATGAGAGGGGATTTGCATTCAAACAATGAAGTGAAATTGTATCAGGAATGAAAGCTGTATGACATTTTGCTATGTGATCATTTAAACATGAGAAAACTAAATGCTAAGCACACTGCTGCATTTATCCAAATGTCACTGCCATGACATTGCACTTCAATTGAAACAATGCTTGCAACTGAGCCATAATGGAATGTAATTACTGTCCAATCACAGTCTTCTACTGAACTAAGGGCACAGCTGCGGGTACAGGGCTTATACAAGGATGTGCTAATGGATCCGATTCCTGCTGCGGTCAGCTGAGTCCTCGATCCAAAAGAAGTGCAGCAAAAGAAAAAAAAACATAGCCAAGGCATATATTTAGGCCTCAGCAGAGTAGAGATAATTGCTTTGATCCACAATTATGAATCACAATATTAAAAATATGTACAAATAAATATGTATAAACAAAATGGAATACAAAAAGAGTATATAACCAACCATCTTGAAAAATGACTTATTTACTTATATTTCTCAAGCCCCCAGAACTGATGTTGTTCTTGGAAAGATGTGCTTTTTCTGCTGGTTTTGCATAACTTATTTTGGCAAGGTCAAGTGCAATCCTTAATCATTAAAATTGTTGAAAATGCCAAGCATTGTATTTCCAGTGCAGACCTCTGTGCATGATTGTTTATGTAAATGCTTTAAGGCTTAGATTCTTGTCAGTCGTCAGTAATTTGCATGTATGTCTGGGGCTCCTCCCACATTCCAAAGGCAGAATAGAAATAATTGCTTTGATCCACAATTATGAATCACAATATTAAAAATATGTACAAACAAATATGTATAAACAAAATAGAATGCAAAAAGAGTATATAACCAACCGTCTTGAAAAATTAATCAGCTGGGTTTTTGTCTCGGGCATGTTCACTGGATGAAGCACACGAGTCAGACAAACAGGTGTCACAGCAATCCAAGAATATGTCTGAGAAGTTTTCTTTCTTGAATCTCAAACCTCAACCTGCCTTATGGCCCTGCAAAGCTGTGCATTTGCAAAAGCTGCACTTGTGCTCCTCTGGTATGGAAGATTATTTATTTATGGATTTGAACGTGATATCATGCACTGATGTCAGCTTTGAACCCTGAGTGAGTTTCCTTGTATAGATAATGAAGCTCTATTCCTTAGGACCTTGATTCACAATAAATGTTGATATGACATATCACTGTAATGAAAATCTCACATCTCCAGTTTTGGTGATTTTCATGTTTGAACGGGTCTTGAAGGACTCCATCCTGATCTGTGTGTTGAGAGAATGTTACCTACAAGGGCTTTAGGTTTGGGAAACCCTCTCAGGCTCCAATAGATCATTCCAAAAATGCATAGAAATGTAAAAACAAGTCTGTTCGTCTCTCAGTTCCTGAAAAGTTGTCACTGTACCTTAAGTTTTACCTCTGACAGGGATGATATATTGTGCTAAAGAGTAACACACATGCCTCAGTGTCCCAAAATAGACACATGGATGTGTTAAATACTGCACATTCTTTAAGAGACCACATTTCCCATTTTTTCCATTAGTGTGTTTGCCACCAGGTCAGATGTCTCCTAACCTCAAGGTGAGTACTTTTTGATCTTGGTTAGCACACTGCCTGAGAGTTTAGACAAGAGCATCCCCTGTTAGCATTTATCCCCAAACATCTAAGAACAACTCTGTGTGGAAGGGCCTTTAGTATACTTTTCTTCTTACTTACTTTTCTTTTCTTCTTTAGTGTTAAGCATCACCTATACAAGTGTTTCTCACCCATTTCCCTGCTCATGTTTTCCCCTGATGGTTTGAACTTTGAAACAGGCAACCTTCCAGCCATTTGCTCACCCATACAACCTCAGGGATACTGATGTCACCATGCAGAGGGAAATGTAAGGCAAAGAAGAGGAAGCTGGGGGTCATGTAGAATGTGATAGAGCAGTAATTGGGATATTACAAAGCCTGCATGTCTTGGACCTCAGCTGCCTGACAACAATGGCAATCCTGTTTGCAGGATTCCCTCGTCACTAATTACACTGTAAGATTCCAGAGTCATTATTGCTGAGCCCAGAATTCAACCCCATGACCTTCTGATCTTCCTCGTTATGCACAAGACCTCGATGTAATTTATTTTCTCGATGGACTGCAAGCAGGACAGTAAATGCATAAATATGCCCTAGTAACAGAATAGTATATGTACAAATGAGTAGTAACACAGTAACTAAACTAAATACTAAATAAATAACTATAAATAACTAAATAAATAAAACAAGGAAATGTTGGTACATCACAGATGTTGAATCATTTTGCAAGTAACTACTTTAGTAAGTTTTGATTTTACGACTGCATTAGCTGACAGGTTTAATGGCAAAAAGAAGGTGTCTGTGGTTGGCTTAGGTGACGGCTTTATAGATGCTTCCAAAGGCTGTGGCACAAGAGAAGAAGTATGGATGCATCGATACATGACACATTATTGATAACCTTTCCAATAATTAGCACTACATTGGCCAGAGTAAATCATGGGATTAATCTACCTGGAAACCCAGCAGGATGCAGAGGTACCATGGTGGTCTGTCATTCAGAGAGTATACCAAGTCCAGACCTTTGTCCACATCCTCCTCCAAGGCCTCTGTGTGGGGCTCCCCAATGTCAACTCTCTCCGGCTGTTCATCACTGTCGGAGCTCTTGGAAAAAACACAGCAAGAGCCAGCAGCTCATCAATCCAGTGTCATCAATCCAAGCAACATCAAACAAAGGAAAAACATTAAAAAAATGTTTCATGGTTGGGTTCCACCCAGGCCACATCAGGACACCTACTCCCATTTCTTACCACCCAAAACACACCTTTGAACTGCTGAGCAAAGCTGCAACAATAGACACTCAGTAAATCATGATAGCAAACATACCAGAAATGCTCGCAGAATCAAATGCTCCCTAAAGGTTATGTTTTATTGTTTTTGAAACAGGAGATGCATTGAAGCAAAGCCTCACATCTCCGACTGTAATCTAGATCTTATGGTTTAGTCTAGTTCAGATATGATGACGTAGAAACTCCACATGAAAGAGAGTGGTATATAAATAGTTAAATGAATACGTATAACAAGCAAAGGTAAACTCAGAGTGACAGTGAGTGTGTGTGTTCCAAAAGGTGATCGGTCTTTTCAAGACCCGTAGGAGTCCCCATAAAACCCTCATTGCGGAGAACTGTGGTGATACACAGAACACTTGGGCAGAAAACTATTTTAATTGCTGGTAACAGCAGAGGAAGTTAAGCTTTGTGGTTAAAATGATTTAAGGTTGGCAGTTACAGCCCCAGTGATGACCTGGGTGGGTAGGAGGGAGGGCAGAGTAAAGAGCTGTCAGGGCCTGTCAGTGGAAGACTGATTGCGACATTGGACATTGCTGAAAGAAAGCATGCATGATCATTCAAGTCTTCCTTTGCTGAATGCAAGTTTAAAGGAGAACTAAGCTATAAAAAAATAGTGTCAAATTCAAAGTATTTGATTATATGTGTCTTACTTATAGAATAGTAATGTATTGTCTAGTTTTGCTTTCATAGCAAAGAAAAAAGAATGTGTACACTGTGTTTGGCTCGTACTCATGTTTACATTTTAGGGGTTGTATTCCCACTGGCCCAACAACACTATAAATCCATAAAGTAGCAATGTAGGGCATTTTACATCAAAGTGGCAACTGTCTCTATCTTTTCCTCACATTTTTAAGCAGATGTAGAATCATTAACCTTTACTTAGTCACCACAATCCACAACTTCAAAAACAACGAAGAGAACAACGAAACTTGAGATCTTACTTATATTTCTCAAGCCCCTAGAACTGATGTTGTTCTTGGAAAGATGTGCTTTTTCTGCCGGTTTTGCATAACTTATTTTGGCAAGGTCAAGTGCAATCCTTAATCATTAAAATTGCTGAAAATGCCAAGCATTGTATTTCCAGTGCAGACCTCTATTATAGCATGATTGTTTATGTAAATGCTTTAAGGCTTAGATCCTTGTCGGTGTCTAATTTGCATGTATGTCTGGGGTTCCTCCCACATTCCAAAGGCAGGTGGATTTGAAATGCCTGTAAGTCTGACTGTCAGTGTCTGTGTGTCTGCATTAGCTGAATGTTTCCCTGTCTCCCGTCCAACGCATGCTGAGATGGGCTCCAGCACCCTGTGACCCTGAACAAGAATAACCAGATATCTTTCAAAGTAAATACTGACCCACAGCACAAGGACAATGGGGAATCACATGTGGTATGAAGGAATGGTATAATGCAGAGTATTCCACAATATTTCAACAGAGATGTATTGTTCAAACACTTAAAAATACCCATATGGATTTTCTTTTGATGATACACAGCACAAAGATATATACAGCATCCTTTGGGAGACAGTTTTTGCTGATGATGCCAATTGTATGGGCAACTTCGAGTATCTTTCTAGTCATGGTGGACAAGGCTGAATATTCCACAGAGCCAACTGATATACAATTTTGAGGACTTTACTTGAGTATTTTTCTTTTTTTTTTTGAAAAAAAATATTGCACTTTTGACTCCATTACATTTCTATGAAGGTTGTCGTTGCGCGCTACTTTTAAGCAGAGCTGTTAAGTCGATTGCTCTTTTTTTTTTTTTTTTCTTTTCTAACATGCGATTGGCTATACACTGTGATCCTCAGAGGGGAGATATTGTGCAACACCATACATTGGTATTTAAAATAAAGCATACTTTTGAATACTTAAGTGTTTTTAAAAGCAAGTGCCCCAGGACTTTAACTCAAGTAAAAATTTGACTGAACAATTTCCACTGGTAGAGGAGCAATATATGACGAGGAGAATCTATACTTTGACTCAAGAAATGGGGTTGTGTGCTTTGTCTAACACCTGATATATGAGACAAGGGGCTGTCCTCAAATGCAAAGAGGTCAGGTACCTCTTAACACAGGCCACATGGGACAGATCACTTACCAAATGGCTTGTTAAACAAAAAACAAAAAAACAAAAAAACAAATGGAGGTCATTGAAGTATGAGTTATTTTCTGGGATAACTGTGTCTGTAGATTGCGCCACATAAATCTATCTATCTATTTATTTAACATTTCCTGGTGGGGATGAGGATTAAACACAGGCCAGAAAGCAAAGGTCTACATCCCTGCTCACATCTCCTGAGCATCATCTCCTCCATTCATGCACGAGAGGATGTGGGTGTTCTTTGACAAGCAACAGATGAGCTCCAATGTCAGTCTTTTTTATTGGTCAACACTGCTCTCTTTCCGTGTGCTAAGAGACAGTGATTAAAGTGCCAGTCCACAAGAATATGTCCAGACTCTGAACTCTGAACTAATTAGCAACAACAAAAAGAGCAAGATCAGGGAGAGAACCACAGTCTCCCGCCTTTCTCGTTACACTTTTATGTGTGACCCATGTCTAAAAAGGCCAGTATGGTATCACATTAAATAGTAAATCTTTTTTAAGATGTTTTTTGTCTGTCTCCAACATAAGGTCACGTGGCATTGTGAGTGAGAGCACACGTGCAGTTGGGGATTGTGCAAATACCAAGCTGTTGACATTTGATTCACTTGGTGCAACAGTTTCAGCAGGAAGGAATAATTTGGCCAGCTGCTATCATCTAGTGGTTATCTGCTTGTACTGCAATAAATACAGGGGAGGAAACACATCCTCATGCAAGTCCACAAAAGCTGATTAATCCCAAATATCACCAGACAATCTGCCTGTTTAAACTGTTAAAGTAGGTGTTTAGAGCTCCTGAGCTGCGGTTGATCGCCTGTCGACGTGTCTGGTAGATAAGACAAACTAACAGCAAACTTAAACCAACATTTGGCTGGCGGCTGCTGTTCATTTTCCAGCCTGGCTGTTAACCAAACCCCCAACCTGGAACTATGGCTTACAGGCATGAAGCACAAAATGTGACTTTTCTCCTTGAGGCAGAAAGTGTATTGTTAGTGCCGGTCTCCTCCCACTCAGGTGATCAAGTTCAGCTTCAACATCTGTCAATTATCTAGATGCCTTGTCTGCCTCAAAGCATCAAAGTGGCGCCCTGGCCCTCGCCTGAGAAAGCTTGCCACTGCAAAGCCTCCGCAGGCGATTAAGAAGCATGCAGCACACACAGCCACTGTGCACAAAAGAAACACTGAAACATCTTTCATGTTTCGCTTTGATGTTTTTTATTTTCATACTGTTGGTTAAGATGTTAGTTATGATGTCCCTCGTGCGATACCAGTTAATGCCAAGAAGTTCATCTTCATGTACCCTGTGAGAACCTGTGAGACCCAAGATCTCACTGGTGGACTTTTTATTTTATGCTAGTTTTAACCCTCTGAACAAAATTCCTTTTATTTATGTAATATTTGGGGGAAAAAATGTAAAAATTGACAATTTGCCTATGAAGACACATTTTTTTTGTCTAAGAATATTTTATGAAATATTATTAAAAACATTAAAAAATATATATATGAAAAAAACTTTTCCTTGTAAAACATAGTTTTCTTTTTTAAATTCTTTTTCAATTTTATTTTAGGGTTAATGTTAAGATTTTTCTCACTTTTTCACTTTGTTTTTGTAAACAATTTTTAGACAAAACTGTAGACTTGTTACAAACAAGTAACACAAATTATTAAATAAGTACAATTTTTGAGGAACGAGTATTCTTCAAATTATTTTCTGTGGGCTGCACTTATGACTGTTACTCAAGTTTTTTTTTTTGTTTTTTTTTTAACAGTAATCTACTCCTTTCCGCGTTAAATTTGACCAAATAAGTTGCACTACACTTCTTCCTCCATTCGTGATGGTTTATTAAGGAGAAAGCTGATTATTTCCACATGGTGAGGTGACAGTCTTGCCTCGCTCTGCAGCTGCACAGTGACGTGCAGTGCGCGGTGCTGGGGAGCGGCGGGCCCATCGGCTTCGGGTCCGAGGCGTCACGCAGCGTCGCCACGTTTCACCCGGAGCGAAATACTACAACCAAACCAAACACTGCATGTGTCAGAGCCTGAGAGCCATGGCCTCCGACAGATACAACTGCAAACTCACCAGCTCATGAAACTTTTTTTTTTTTTATTTTATTTATTTATTTATCATTTTATAAAGCGGATACTGC
>OMLB01036677.1:5708-32290 GCA_900302555.1 Myripristis jacobus | reverse complement strand
TTCTTTCTTTTTTTTTTTTTAGTCTTTTATTTTTTTTTTTTTTTTTTTTTTTGCATAGCCTTGTTTCTCACAAAACTAGACAGGAGGGCGCAATAGAAAACGATCTTGACAAGCGAAGCACAGATCAGCTCTGTATTCTCATCAAATTTTAATGAGCTTTTCCCCTCGCCTGTTTAACAGGTTCATCTCAAAGAAAGTGCTGTATCGCCTGAGTGTGGAGAAGCCTGTGGTCTATGATGGAAGTGACTGCCTGTGAACGGGAGAGAGAGGAAGAAGAAGGAAATGTGAGGTCCTTATATCCTCTCCCAGTCTCTTTTATGATATCTGCCGCAGTATCCCTGTGTAAAAATTGTGCCTCTGTTAGATACTGACATGACAAAGCTGTAGGGCCCATGGACTTGCTGGTTTATAAATATATCATCTCAGAGATGTATCGCTATTGTAGCAGAGGGAGGTGTAAAAGTGAGTGAGTTTTTGTACTATCATTCATGGTGTTCAGGCTCATGCACATGTTGAAGCGAATGGGTCAGGGTCTGCTGGTGTACAGCAAGCTAAATGAAAGGTTATGGCATTTTGAAACATCTCCCACAGCTAGCTGCTCGCTCATGAGGTGTGTTACATCAAATGAATTCTGATCATGAAGTAGCTGAACAAAGGGTGGAAGGAAAATGACGTGAAACACTGGTATATTATTGAATGTGAGCATGCACTACCTTCTGTAAAAGCTTGAATAGAAGTTTAAATGTAGCATTAAGGGTGTCAGACATTAATCTTATTCTTAAGGTAGAGGTTTGTTGCATATTTGAATGTGAATCTTTTTTTTCCTTTTCAGACATGAACAGTGCACATACAAGTCTGTCAGCACCTGCGTATGTAGCCTGTTATAGATGCCTTTTTACAGCATGCTTGCTGAATTACAGTGCAGCTGCATTTTACTCAGTCTCCAAAAGGGATTGTTTGGAAAATTAAGTTTTTTCCCCTTTTCCTGCCTGGTCTCACAAAGCATGATGTAAAAAAACAAACAAACAAAAAAAAAAACAAATGGGCACGGAAATAACCTGCTCCAAGGATGAAAAGTAAAAGTGCGAGAAATATGTGGTAACACTTTATTTGAAGGGGTGTTCACAAGACTGACATAATACTGACAGGTATCATGAAGATGAATAAATATTGACTGTTGTCATTAAGTGTCTTTCGGTCAGCTGTGTCACTGTTGATGTTGGGTCTTCACCTGGAGTATTAACAATGGTGACTGGAGTTTGACAGTGTAATTAATGACAGCTTCATGAAAAGTCCAGACTATGCCACAGTAGTTGAGGTCATGGAAGGGGCTCATTACACTGTCACAACATGTAATAACACCTTTTTGATGTCATTACACCAAAAAGAGTCCAAATTGTACCATTATAGTTTAGGACAAGGTCATTATTTACATTGGTTGCATAACACATAATTTCAAAATCAGCAGTCAGTCAGCATATGAGCACAACACTGAATCGTGGCCTTGTTTTAGAGTCATAGTTCGTACATCAGAGTTGAGCTTCAGTTCCTTTGTGATTAAGACCAAGTCACCATTGTTAACACTCTAGTGACGAACCTACAACCAGAATCCCCTCCACATCCAAGTGTGTTTTGATGCTGGGTTACAGTGCTCCAGTTTGCTTTTCCAAAACCAGCTGTCAGGTACTACAACACTACCAAACATCTGTAAGTGTGCCTGCTGTGTCATGTTTATGATAGATTGTAGTGCCTTGGCTAATCGTTGTCATAACCGTAGCATAACGTAGCAAACAAACATCAACTTCATTGGAAGTGACACAAGAGGCCACTTATGACATTGGTCATAACCTTGGCTAATGTCAAGTTGTCATGATAAAGAAGAATGTCACGCTGTCATGACAGAGGCATCCCAGGCAATGTCAGCTTTGCAGGGAAAGTGGCATAATTGACCAAATGACACTTTATGACAACAGTCATAAATATTAATTAATGTTTATGACAGCTGTCATGCCACACTCATGAGAGTCTTGAGAAGACCCCCCTCAAATAAAGTGTTACCAAATATGTTTCCCTACCAAGAAAGGATTACATGGAGGGGAAATGACTAGATGGATAGTGTAATTTGATATTGATATAGCATGGAAGGCCATGGAGGTCAGAGTGGTGGATGAGTGTATACATTTACCTTCAGCTCTGGCCACTAGGATTCAACTTATGGGGAGCTGTTGAAATAGGCTTCCCCTTCCACCCTAAGTTTCTCTTATTGATCTGTGATCAAAACCTTATTCTAACCATAACTATATTCTTTTAGGTGCCCAACCTAAGCCCTAACATTAAAGCTAACCTTAACCAAAATGAATTTATTTGATTAAATTTGATCACTGTAGTGTTAATAATAATGATAATTATATTAGCCAGCCTTTTCACTAAGAAACATGTCTTATTTGAGGTGTTGCCCAATAATCCCTTCTTGGTGGAGGAACTTAATCTTCATAAAATGGGTGTCTACAACATGTGAACTGTGTTACAGAGTCCACGCTCATTTTTATCAATTGTTTTGAGACTTGTGTTGCCTACTTAGTTACTGGAGCTGGTTAAGAGTTAGACTTGTTTTGCAAGAAGCTAATTTGTCCAGACTCTGTAACATTCAAGAAAGAACTGTCTTCACTGCTAATGCAGGAGAAATACAGGAGGACAGAGGGACTTCTGTGAGGGCCGCCACTGCATTATATGGTTGTATTTGTGCCCTTCTAACATATGCTTTAATTGAGTGCAGGGCCTCTGATGATTGCAGTTGAAAATAGGCCTCACTTGACAGATTGTGGCTACTTGGTCCTACTTCTACCTTTTTTTTCTATGCATGTGAACACTACGAATGTTCCACTATACTTCACCTTCAAAGGGTGAAGAGAGGGAACACAAAACATGTAAGTTTAAATGCTTTAAATATTTATAGCTCTAAGTAAAGAAGTTCTGACTTTGAGTTTAACATCAATCACTGATGTTTTGAAAATGCATGAAATGTGATGAAATTATGAGCCACATTATCTGTTTGTGTAGGAAATAACACGAAGCCTTCAGGTGAAAAACCGCATTGTTTTTGAAATATTGATAACTTCCAACATATTTGTAGTTGTAATCAAAATCAATACAGATTATCTAGTGTGTCAAAATGAGAACCCATCTCAGCATGCAGCCTTCAAAAAATAAAACTTGAAAAAAACATCACTTATATAGTTCAAATAGTCTTATATGGGCTTTCATCTGAAGGTTTAAATTCTGAGATGTACATTTTTTTTTCCACTCAAGAAACCCGAGTGTCTTAGAGCTGGTATTTGTGATGATACTTACTTGATTATACTGAAACTCTAAAGTGATATTTCTGTGCTGTCGGTGGCACAGACCGTGCTTTGCTGCTGATCAGAGAATTTAAAATTCCAAAATGTCTTCCAACATTTTTTAAGCATTTGTAATGATATTTTGGACGTGTAACTGACACGAGGAAGAAACAGGAAAACTACAAATGACACTTTTTTAACTTAACTAAAGAGTAATATATTGCCAAAAAATAATGGGGAAGGTATTTGTCTATTTTACTGTTCTATAAATGGTGAATTCTATTTAAAGGCATTGCAACATGACTGCTGTATACAATGCACTTTTGAAAGAGCTATTTTTAAATCTGTATCCCATGAGCCTTTGTACCAGTTGATGAATGGTTTTCTCCTTCTTTGTATCAGTTTGCCACTGAGTGTGATTGTAGAGGACAGTTTATTGCTGGATTTGCCAGAGGGGAACTTTCACTCTCCGGTTTTTCTGTAAGTGATTGTCTACATTGTTCCATAGAAATATGATTTAAATACTAAAGATTTGTAATAGATTGGATTTAATATTGTGAACAAATAAATAAGGATAGTGTGGTAAACCCTGATCATTCTTCATGGTTAATTTACACCGTATCATAGTGTGATTGCTGTAGTTAACAAGTCTTGTGGCCCTACAGGCACACAAACACATGCTTAGAGAGTTAATAATAGCCAACATACTGACAAGTTCAGGGGCTGTTTTTATTCATTTGTTGGGATGGAATGCGATTTGCGAATTGTGAGCGCTTGAATTCGCTTTTGTCCATGTAAGTGTACGCGTGTCCGTGCATCTGTCCGTGTGTGTTTGCCTGCACATTCACATGCGTGCGTGGCCACGTGTGTCCCGGCCATTGTTGTTGCGAAGATTTCCGTCCGACAGTGTTTATGTCGCAGAGGCCATTCCGCTGCTCAAGGTTAATGATCTCATTGTAAATCATGTCACATCCTTCTCTCCTCCACCTCCCCTCCTCTTTTTCTCCACACCTCCTCTCTCCTGCTTCTCTCTCTCCCTGCCTGCCGTCACTGATTTGTGATTCGTACTCATGTGTGTGTGTGTGTGTGTGTGTGTGGTGGCAGTAGATGAGGATGTATGTGTGTGTGTGCATGTGCATTTATGTGCACAGAATGTCAATGCGGCTAAGAGAGGTTGAATGCTCATGCACCAATCACAGACGTGGGCATTTTACACACACATAAGTATGCAGAGGCAAAAGCGTACACTTGCACACGCGCATGAACATACACATTTTATGTTTTGTTGCCTGAGCTGCACGTGGCTGCTGCATCCTAATAATAGCAAATCATCGCCTTAGTAAGCCTGGAATGATCTGAGATATATTGGTAATCCAAACAAGCCAGTAGCTGAGTATCAGCTTGATGTGTCTATTAGTGTCCTGACAGAATGAGCGAGGGAGACATACAGCACCTTCCACCTTCAGCAATATTAATATCATTTCCCATTAAAGCAATGCTCTCCACATCTCACATATGTGCATGCCCACACATAAATACAAACGTATGGATAATGTAATGAAGAACATCTCTTAACCTCTCCCCTCCTCCTCAGATCTGGCCATTACATACACATCTGACAGCGTGAGAGGAATTCAGCTCTGAAACAAAACGATTGGCCAGCATCCAACTTCCTGCCCCCCCCCTTAAAACGAAAGGGAACCGTTATTATCTGTGCCCTGCCGCCTGTCAAAGCCTTCCGCCATTCATCATTCAAACCTAAAGATGCCCAGGCATTGCAGAGTGTAGCTGCTGCAGAGGGTGTGCAAGGCGCCGGCCATTTTGGATTTGCCCGTGTGACCTGAGATGTGTCATCAATCATTTGTTTAAAGGGTTTTTGTGCGCACAGTTCAATGCCAAACCACTCCAGCAGATGAAAATGTGTCTGTCAACAGTAGAAGGGGGCAGATTGAAATAATTATACCCATCGCTGGATGCACGCCCATGTGGAAGCATAACCTGTGCTGCTGTGTGTGCTGTCAAAACTGGCTGTATTCCCATTTTTTTGGTACTATTTACTGAAACACCAAGGCTGCTATCAGTGGTGTTTTATGTAAGAATACATTTGTTCTTTCAGCTTAAATCGCAAAAGTGGACCCGTAACAGAACATTAACATCGGACTATAAATGTTTAATGCGCACATTTGGGAACACAGCGAGAGACGAGATGGGGCGGGACACGGCACCTTACTTATGTTTTCCTCTTCTTTCTTCTCCACCTTTCTTTCTTGGATATAAAACTTTCAGCCAATAGCGTAGCATTCTCAGTCACAGACAATTCCAGCTACAAGACACACCAAAAATAAAATGGAACATAAAGCTGGATTTTGAATTTGCACTGTAATTATGTAAGTAAAAGTAAAACTGTTTCATAAAGACAGTCTCATAACAGAATAAAAGCGCAGGAAATGAGTAAAAACTTCATGCTAGAAATGTCCTTGCACATCCTTAGATGTATATAGGTAAGTTATTAGTGATTTAAGACTACTGCTTACAAATAATTTCATATGCACAGAGAACTACACGTTTAAAGCCGTTACTCAAGTGACCTGGTTTCAGGTTGACACATGCAAATGTCATAGCTCTGTATTCAGTGTTCAGTGCTGACATCATCAGCAAATTTCTAAAGGTGGAAAATCTAATTGCTTGTGATATTTGGGTATTGTCAGAGGCGAGGATGGCACATTCTCATGTATTTGAAGTAAACCATTATTGCTTCGCTCAGCCAAAGAGACTTTTTGTGCGCAGGCTGTCAAATCTGTGACTTTGGTTAATATGTTGATTGACAGCAACAAGGATGTTGGATTGTAGGGTAACAATGTGAACAGCTTAACCCAAATTAAACTTATAAAGTTATCTGTTGCAGTGAGTGTTTAGACGAAATCAGTTTAATGAACTTTTATTTGTTCAAAAGGAATACTCCAATGTTTGTGCAAATTATTTTTTTTCTGACTTACCAAGACTGAGACATGATGTTCAATTCTATTTTCACCTCTGTACATCCAGTGGTTTGTCTCCAATGATTAGCATTTTGTGTTAGCTTAGCATAAAGACTTGACGTCTATGGGAGTCACTAGCCTAGCTCTGTAAAAAGTGAAGCTGAAGCTGTCTCATTTGCATAGTGCATTTGAAATACACGTCTTAGAATTTTGTTACAAAAAAAAGAGTAATTTTACACATTTATCCTTAAATCTAGTGCAGTGAACCACACACCGCTCATGACTAATGACTAGGCTAATGACTCCCATAGATTTCAAGTTTTTATGCTAAGCTAATACGAAATGCTACTCATAGGAACTGAACCAGTGGACATCCAGAGGTGAGAATGTGATCAGATATCTTGTCTCCGTCCGGGTGAGTGTGAAAAGAGGGTATTTTTCCCAGATGTTAGAGTATTCCTTTAACGGCAACTACATTGAAATCATTTTGTGAAGTCCACCTATATGCACCTCCAAAGCGGATAAAAAAAAAATATTGTACAATCATTTTCAAATCATCCCAGGTGAAATATCAAATAGCACCTTCACTGACACTCTCAGCTTGAGAGCTCTTATCCACTCTCCAAGCTTTCCCCTCTGAACACCTTAATATAATCTACCTGCGTGACACTGCATTACCATAACTGAATAAAGATAGGTCAAAATAAGTTGGCAGGCTGTCTGTGTGCAGAGGGCACAACATTGATGGCAAACTCGCCTCTGTGTCCCTGCAGAATATGCTTGTGTGTGTGTGTGTGTGCGCTCATCCGTCTGTCTTCTCATGTGCATGTGTGTTTCCTGCGTCCCCAGGCTGAACAGCCCCCTGTAGTGGTAAATGGCAGGTCGTGCCCCCCCCCTCTCGCAGACAGTTTGCTCCTGTCACATAGAGTTTCACCCTGACACTTTGAGCCTGTGTTTCACCGGGAGTCTCCATCACAAACTGCAGGCCTGTCAGATAACTGGCGCAACACAACAGCAGAGCGGCGTCTCCTGCTTTTTTTTTTCTTTTCTTTCCTTGCTCCATTATTGCTTGTTCTATTTTTTTCTCTTCTCTTTATCTGCTCTCTTTGTGCCCTTTTCTCTTTCTCTCTCTCCAGCTATTTTCCTTTCTGTGCCCTATCTGCATTCACATACTACATATGCAAACATGAGCACATGCACACACACACACACAAACAAACCTGCCTCCTCCTTTTATTCCGCCTATCTCTCTTTTTTCACTCTGCTTCACTCCATGTTTCTCCATTTCCTATCACTCTTTTGCTGTCTCTCTGTGGCTCACTGAAGGAAAACAATTAATGCGTCTGCACTCTTATCTCCTTTGCAAATAATATTTATTAAGCTGAACTTTTGGTTGAGAAAGACCCTCAGAGCATGAGACACACCACCACACACGATGTATTGTGTCCCAAATAGTGCGGTGGAGACACAAAATTGCGAACTGCAGTTGACACATCTGCAGACTTCCCACCATTTTTAGAATCAGCTATACTGCCATTATAGTATATATATATACTACAATGGCAACTGGCCAAAATGTAGCTGACCACAGACATACTGTATAGTGGCTCACTCTCTTTCACTGTGAGCCGTGGTGATGCCTGTCTCTTAGTGATCAGGGGGGAATGGAATAAACAGGAGAACATTCACCATCCCCATCTCTGCCTCCACTCTCGACAGTAAATACACCAAACCTCAATCAAGCTGCTCGTTCAACCAATCTAACACTTGATTATGAAGGAAATGAACTGGAAAACAATGGACCTGACTGAACGCACGGCGCAGAGCACAGTGGTCACCGCTGAAGCTCCCGCAGCAGGCCCTGGAGGGAGACTTATTACTGCAGGTGTTTCCGGGAAATTCTCTTGCAGGGCGGAGCAGCCGTGCAGTCAGCAAGTGGTATGTATGGTACTCTAGTTTTTTTGTTTTTTTTTCCTCCCCCCACCACAGGTCTCTCAGGTATCGTGTACTTGTGATGTGTTTGTCACCCTTGGCTCTCTGTGATCCATCATGTCTGGAGTGTTGTCTCTCCAGTTACTCGCCTGTGGCATTTCAGGCAGCCCTGCCAACATGGCGCAGCTATAGGAGGGTTACTAAGATTAATGTGCAGGGTTTATAGAGGGCTGGGGATATAGATCCGCTAGGGAGATCATTAACTTACCCGGGTTCAACAGGAGAGGTGGGAGAGAGACAAGCATGCATGGGTTTGTGGACATGTTTGCATGAGTGGGTGTTTGTCTCCTTGTTGTTTCTGTGTCTGTGTCTGTGTGTCTCAGGTTACATATGTGTGAAAGACAAAATGAGTGCCATATGTGCTATATATATGCAGATTGCCCTCATCTACCCACCAAGCCCACATAAAATCACACGCAGATAGGTGCGGAGCATCACACTTGTTCATTAATGCCTTCTATCTAGTGGTAGATAGTGTACTGGTAGCTTGATAGCCGCTGTTTCCATGGCAACTCTGTAAGAACAACCTCTGCCTACAACATCTCAAAACATAAGAGATGTTATTTTTAAAGTATATAAGACAAGCTGGTTTCTAAGGCTTGAGAACTGCGAAAAAGATCATTGGTGAGCTCTCTCTACATATATATTGGACTGAATACATGAACACACACATATTCACGTGGACAGAGGATCAAACTCAGCAGGTACAAACCAGTCGTTTTGCAGATGGAGTGCGGTGCAGAGGCCACAGAAATCTGTGCCTTTGTGATAGCAGGAGTCGGACTGCACAGGCAGAGGAGCGGCTGAAAGGCACGGCTACTCACCCGCTGTTATTTAGAATGAGAGAGACAGGCTGGCTGACAGAAAGAAATGTGATGTTTGTATATTTTAATATTCTTTACTGCTTCTGGCAATGCCATTTTAAAAGTTATGTCAATAAAATATTTAAACTGGACTAAACTGAGCTGAGGGAACTTGAAATCTAACTAGCTGCTCTCTCTCTCTCTTTTAATTTCAGTTTACAAGAGTGTTACAGGCATACTTAAAGCAGTACAAGGGAGCATTGCACTAAGCATCTCAGATACGCCTTTTCCACCAAAAAGGTTGTGGTTCTCGAACTGGTTTGGTTCAAGATTCTTGGAAGCAAGGTGTAAATTAAGGAACTTGCCTGTATTTCAACCATTTAACCAAACCACAAAGTCATCTCCATCTTTCCTTTCTCCATCGGTTCTGACTTGAGAACTGCTTTTTTCTGATTCCAGCTGAGAACCAACTTTTCCATTTGGGAATGAATCTATATTTGGTGGAAATGCAACAGTTTAAAATTTGGTCGAGCCGATTCTTTGTTGTTGGAAAAGGGGTAAAAGTGGCAGTGCAAGACAACTCAGTTTTTAAAAGTTTGACTTCATCACCCCAGCATCTTATGGTGTGGCCTTAAATTTCTGTTTCAGTGGCTCGTTGGGGTGGAAAAAGTGAGGAAACCCTTTTTGGCAGCAGGTCCAGCCCACACCAGAATGTTCCTGGTTCACGTCAGGCCACCACTTACATGACCCAGACAGAGTGAAATAATTCAGCATTATTATTTAATCATCTTCTAGTGTTTCAAAGGTCGTAGGAGATGTTACAAACTTCTTCATTTGTCCATCTGAGACTCCCTCATGCATGCACCAGCGCGCTAACAATCACACACATCACACACACATGCATGCACACACTGCTCCCCTGACAGTCTCACTCTCCCTCTAGACATGCTTCATTTGACATGCAGCCTCATGGTTTGGTGTTTGATAGGCTGTTTGTGCAGTCTTGTCCGTTTTCCTGTAATGGCAAAGATCCTTTGATGTCGTCTGTACAATCACTAAAAGAGGGACTCATGGAACATCGCTCCTTCATCAGAGCTCCACATCCAAGGTGGAGACAAGAAGAGGATCGCCGCCACAGCATGGCTCTCCTGCTCTTGTCCTCATGCGGCTGGTGCTGCTGATATCACCCCCCTGCCTGCTCCTTGTAGCCGAGCTTCAGCTGGCTGTGTACAGTAATTCCAATGTAATGCTGCCGGCTCTTCAATGGACACACTCGACAGCATGCGTTTCCATGGCTACGCAATTTGCTCGCGGGCCCCTGCGGCGTGTGTCATTGACTTCAATTAGTGCAAAGGGCCATCTCCCCTAAGCACATACTTACACATGGAGACCGCCGCTAAGAATGGGAGAAATGCGTCACGAGAACAGAGGAGATCAGAAAGTGCAGGACACGCTGGCAAGGACTGCAGGGTGACACCAAGGCTTCATGGTATAATGGCATTCATTGTTAGAGGGAGGGTGTGGTTGTCTGCGGGCGCTGGAGGTTTGTATTTGTATTTAAGGTCTGTGAACCATCTGCAGTAACCCTTGAAGTTTTCAGAACAACTTTGCGATATATGTTTTTAGTGATTCTTGAAGTAATGGTGTTGGTATAACTGTGAGATGCGGTTTAATGTGTCTGTTGTAATATTTGTAATACTTGTGATAACATGACTAATTAGGCAATGCAATAAGCCAGTTGCATAAGGAACTTTGAATCACTTGTATGCACCTCTCTGACGAAGGCTTAGTTGCCAAGAACATTTTGTGAAGATTAACAAAACCTATATTTCATGGTTGTCTTCTTTCACAAGTACCATATTGTATGTGCATTTACTGAAAAGTTCATTGAGGAACGTAAATGACAAAACTTCTACTACTACTACCACTAATAGTAATAATAATGATGATGATAATAATAATGGTATTCAAGTTTAACCTTTCCCATTTCGCCTATAACAACAAATTGGAGCGGAGTAACGTGGACGTAAAACTTTCTAGGCGACAGCATTTCTTTACGACAACAAAAGTTGCACAGATTCCAACTAAATCCTGTGATGAGCCAGTCAGTTTGTTAGACAGAACCATCTGAGAAGTCCTCATTGGAAACTGTTTGGAACAGGGCAGGCACTTCTAATGGGTGAACCATCTACCAATCACCGGCTAGCCTCAACCAATCAGATCACCAAACCATGCGACGTAGTAGGAAATCGACGAAGAGGAAACAACAAGCTGTAGTCTAAGGAATGTTGACAGCAAGTCAGTGTAGCTACCTATGAAATCAATGAATATTCAGTGAGAAAATACTCACTGGCTCTGATATAACTGATACTATAGCAACATTTATGCTAACCCCTTTAGGAGCATGGTTGGTGCCTCTCACTGTCATCACCCATAAACCACCCCTGTAGCTGCAAGAAGAGCACTGATTGTTGCAAACTGCCGTGTTTCAGCCACAAGTGCATAACGTGAAGCCTGGTGAGGTGGATTTTCATGATTGTGATCTTACAAATCCAACTAAAAGGTATTAAGTCCACCAGTCTTGAAAAAAATGTGAAGAATTTACTGACCTTTTGAAGACAAAATCATGCAAACCACAGTTAACATTGCTAATCTGTTCCCTGATATGCAAACTTGAGCTTTACCTCCCTTGTTATGAGTGTAAGTCATCTGGCGGTACGGCATACTTCTCTGATGTTACCCTCAGAGAAGGTGATGAGGGTGCACGGCTGCTCCAGTCCTCCCTTAACCTTTTTAAAAGTGTCGGGTGCCCTGAAGTGGTGGTGCTCACAGCACCGTGTAATCTGGGAGCTGTGAACACCAGATTACATGGTGCATCTCTTTGAACTGCTATTGTCAAAAGAATCATTGCAAAGAAGAGCAGTGTACATCTCTCAATAATCAGCAATTCTAGGTCAGTATCTTCCCTCACTTGTCTCCATTCAACTGTGTGCAGGAAGGGTCATTAGCCTCAGCTCAGGCTCTCTCTGTCTGTCTGTTTCAGATCTCAAAAGGATATTCCAGTTCACTGAGGGTTTGACTCTGGATTAAAGTACTAGTAAAAAAAACACCATTGTCTCTCTGCAACTTTAAGATGATCCTAGATAAATCAGATGAATGTCTCATTAGTCTAGTCTCTTGGAAATCAAAAACGACTGAGTGTGTTCCCGGAATCATTTCCCAGCAGATGACTGCGATTGCCATTTAGCCACAAACATCACCGGCAAAGTGGCAGGGCGTGCTTTTAAAGTGATTCAACCTTGACTATCCCAACTCATTACAGACACACTCCCAGGCTGCATCCGTAATTACCGTGAACAGGTGCATCACTCAGCCACGTCGCCACCGAGTGAGAGATTTAATTTAGAGATGCTGCCCAGGATATTAACCCCGCTAATTACAACAGCGAGCTCCACGTTCAACCACGGGGATGAAACGTGGACCTTGGGGCGAGGAAAAGCACACAATTACTTTCTCTTTTATTCTAAGGGGAGTGCAGGTGAAGAGGATGTGGTGTTGACACAGAGGAGGAATCCAGATTGGGCTCTTGAGTGCAAAATGTGTTACCGCCAAAAAGAAGATTGCTTTCTGTTTGAGGACGGACACACGCCGTGAGCACGTTTTGCATCTCAGACGGAAAATTCAAACCTGAGAGCAAATGTTGTGCAAGACCACTCGTCTGCTCACACAGATACGGAAATGGGATTCCCTGATAGGCCTGGGCGTTGAACACTGCCAGAAAAAACACAACAGGATAGTGTCGTTTTTTCTGAGGGTGCAAAGACTCATGTTTGAAAAGAGTTTTGTCTTCCACCAGAGAGCTTCTTTGCTGTTGGCACGTACCGTAGCACTGCCCTTTTAGGGGCTGTGAAGAATCCTTTCATGAGGCCTCCCTATCAGGGTTTGCCAAACCTTTTCATGCTAGGATCCACAGGTTTGTACATTTTATTTCTCCCAAGACCCACCAAATAGTTTGCGAGGTAAAATTAAGTTGTCAAAACATAGTTAAGTTTCAGTGAAGTTATGTTCATCATTAGGCTGACTCCTAAGGATCCCTCTTCATTTCTACTTTTTCAATCAAAAAATTATATTAGCATCCCAGGCAGTATTGACTTTTCCAACACAATTATGGATTTTGGATTCAGAAAGAATGTGAAACTTTGCAGTCAACAGTAAGTTCTTTTTTCAGGGACAGCATGTATCTGTTTTTGAGGATACATTTAAAAAAAACTCTTACATTCTGTATCAGTAAAATGATCAAATCTATCATGTGTTGGACATTACATGTCAAAGCATCAGTATCAATTTCTGTCACCCCTTACTGTGAAAAGAATTTATTGATGTAGCCTTCAGGCTCCACGCTGGGACCCACCAGTGGATCAGCTGTATAAAACCAGGACTGGTTGGTCAGCATCGAAGCTTTTCGTTGAACCAGAACCAGAACTTCCGCAATTTCCAGATTGCGTTCACATCATCAACTCACTATGAACGTTGAATGCTTTTTTCTTTGGTATTCCCCATCTAGGAAAATTCAATTTCTTCCTCTCCTACACTTATATTTCACAGTGTGAACTTCTTGTTGTCACAGGTCAGAAATTTAGTAAAACCTAAGATGAAGTGAATGCAGCATTAGTCAGCAGAATGGTGTGGATCATACATACATACTAATCAACAGCCTGTTGAGAAGCAACCTTCTTTGAACAATATTGAAGACAGATTTCTCTGTGCTTTGAGTTTCAAAAGGACATTTATTATGTTTGTTTGTTTTTTTGGCCTGAAAACGATTGCCAACCCGGTGACAGAATAAGAGCCTGCTTCATAACCAGTTAAAAGCTCCTTAAATATGTTTTAAGGACCACCCTGGGTTCCTGCTAAATTTTCAAGTAAAATAATTGAACACTTTTTGTTTTGTTACTCTCTACCATTAGTCAATCAGTGAACAGAAGTGGTTCAAGTTACACCGTGTTCATCAAAGAACATAACTCACCCCAAAGGTTGGTGTAGGTAGCTGCTTGTTGTATAGTCCTGTAGATCGATGACAATGTAGCCTAATGGTGCTCTAGTCTTCTTTCTGCAGCAGTTTTGCATTTAGTGAAACTCTGGGAAGGCTCACTCTGGGTTATGGCACAAGGGATTGTAACACCATATCGTGTATAGATAAACTGCTCTTCTAAACATCCTGTTTCAAATAGCTGTTTCCTGGGGGAAATCTTCTAGTTCACACGAAGTGATGTATTTTACTCTTCCAGCAGCAGCAATGGCACTTTCTTTGGAATAAACAGAGGAATTAGATAGAATGACCAGTTTTAGTCACTTTAGATGAAAAAAAAAGTGTGCCACCTACAGAAACTCAAAGTTCATCAACAGAAAATCCACGGAGAATGATGTTACTGTTTATCAGTTGCTGTCAACAAGGATACTAAAAAACAAAAATCATTATAGTTATGTAAAACTACTTCCGTAACTATTTTCGCACGACTTCGAACAAACCTAACTTTTGTGTGAGTCGAGCCATGCAGTTATTCTTTCTCCCTTTCTCTCTCTCTCGTACACACACATACGCTCACACAGCACACACTAGCATTTTTCATTTCATGTGCATCTGCGTCAGAAACTTTTTTTTTTTTTTTCATTTGAAAAGGGAATAGGGTGATAGCTAGCCTGTGATCTTTTATTCATCCATCCGTCCTCTTTCCTCACTCCTCGCCTCCGCACCAGGGAGCTCAGCATCTGACAGCCCTTACAGAAAACCACCAGCTGGAGTGGCAACAAGAGGAAGAGAGGAGGTAAGGAAGGAAATGGAGAGGAGGGGAGGAGAGGAGAGTAAGCAGATACATGAGGGCACCTAGGTTCAAATATTAGAGGTGAGCTCATGTCTGTGTGTGTGTGTGTATCTGCCAGGGACAGGAGGACGGTCAGGGGCAGAATGTGCTGACAGCAGCCCAGCCCCCAGAGCAGAGCAGATGGTTCGAACAGGGACGCGCTGCAGCTCCAGATCAAACCCTTACCCCTCAAAATGTCAGCACAAGCTTTGAATAAAATGAACTTCTAGGTTTTCAATTAACTCGCTCCTTTTCTAAACTCAGTCCCGCTTCGGACTGCCCTGCCTGGAGGACGGAAGTTGCTAAAACATCTTCTGAGTCACCTCTTGAGTCTGGCTTGTTGTGTTACTGTAATGATTTCACACCATATCATCATGACCATATAGGGAAGCCGGGGCATCTTGTCACACTTTTCACTCTTTTGTATATATCCTGGGATCAACACATCATAATGTTATGAATGGCATACCAAATGAAAGAACAAAGTCTCACTCTTGTACTCTGTGTTCATTATATTTTCATATCATTTCAGCACAGAGTTATAGGCAGTTAAATAGCGAGTGCGGTTGGCTAGTTTTCTCACCTCAGTCGGCTACAAAGCTAAACAGATGTCAGCTGATCTCACACAATACTGCTCAAGGTGCAGCTCCAACTCCAGGCGAACACCTGCCGTGGAGCTGCACAGCCAACCACTGCAGTCGGGATGGCTGCCTGACTCTCCGTTTCACCTGGGGCGAACGTCTCACAGTATCAAGCCAGCGTGTGGTAATTAATGTCATAATCCTTCACTGTGTACTCCTGGTTTCTTTTCCAACTTCACGTCAGGTGGTGTGCTGGCATTTTCTGTTTTTCTTTTGTAATCCCGGACCATTTCTGCTGCCTTGCTTCTGTCCTGCCTTCCTTTCCCTAAAAGCATACACACACACACGCACAACAGCACTCCCTCTTGTGAGATACTGCTTAATTTAATACCATTATCATTAAACCAGTAGCTGATTAAACAGTAACACAATGATTGATGCCCCAAAATTTCTGAGACAAGATGCCATGTTTGCTCATGTTTGCTAAATGTTACGCTTAGTGCAGGGCCTTAGCAAAAATATAACAAGACACCTGCTCCACTAAGTACGAATATATAATTGTGAATATTCTTTACAAAAGAAAAAAATTACATAAAATGCAATGCTGCAGTTTTTGCTTTAAGATGTGAAAAGTAGTTTATGTGCTCACCGCAGACTCTCCCAGATGAGAAATGACATCAGACCATGTAAATGCACAAAACTAATATTCAGCTTTTAAGTAGCTCCCCCTGGTGTTGGAAATATGAGCAGCGTGACAACGTACCCCACTCGCCCCTACGCAAGCCCCGCTACTTGATAAAAACTGTTCATATTATTTCCCACGATTTGCTTCTTCCACACAATTTTATCAAATGATTAGTTTTAGTTCAGTTTTTACCATTTTCAGTGTTAGTTTTAGTAGTTTTTTTTGTTTTGTTTTGTTTTGTTTTGTTTTTTGTTGTTTTTTTTTTGTAATATGGGATCTTTAACAGGGATGAGATTCAAAAAGGTCTTGCATGTGCATCTGCTGATGTAAAACTGGCACATCTAAAATAGATTTCATATCCACCAAAAGCACTAGGCTAATATATGAAATAAATTGACAAAGACAAAAACAAAACACATTTTCTCTATAATTTTGGCTTATTTTATTTAGTACTGTAAACTTGCAATGCAGTTTCAGGTAGTGATTGTTTTACTTTGTAAAGCCTCATTTTTTATTTCATTTCAGTTGACGAAAGTGTTTCATGCCTCGTTTTTGTTATTTTGTTAGATCATTAACAATAATAACCTTGGCTATGACAGTTTCACAACGATTTGAACCAACTCATGAGCACTCTCAGGTTGTTGAGACAAGCTGTCAGGTCTCTCAGAAATGGCATGAATGTCACATAGCAGGGAGGGCAGAGGTAAGAACGATTCCCATCAGTTGCGAGTGTTCATGCATGTTTTATGACTGGCAGTAGATGGCCTGTTGGTGGCATTAAATTTTGATTTGTTTACATTTAACGACTGCCATTAAAGATAATTCCATGTTGTTTAACACCTAGTCGGATAAACCAAAGCTTTCAGAAAAATATTCGATTCCCGTTTACAGTCTTATATAGGCTTGATTACATGAATGTTATTAACAAGTGGGAAAGTGGCACGGTAAATACCATATGACAGCAGGCGTTAGGTGTTGCAATGCACTGACATGAATATTAAGTTGATACTGGTTGCCTGCTGGTGTACTGATTCATGTGCAAAATCCTGAAATTTATGGCAGTTCACATTGGCTAACATGTATGCTCCAAAAACAAGTGAGTGTAACCTACTATTAGTGCCTCTGTGGAGTGGCAGGAACCACACACACACACACACACACACTCTCACATACACACATACACGACGCTGACAGCAACAGGAGGAAGTGGAGGCTTAATTGAAGGGTTAATTGCAGTGAAAGTCAGTTTTGAGTTGATTGACTAAATGGATCCTTCATCTCATTGCTGATTCAGGCAGTTAACATGTCATTGTTGTTGACATTAATAACACTTACCTACTGTCTTTTTTTTTTTTTTTAAACATTTTTAACTTGGACAAACACTGTCAAAACGCCTTGCTCTGCTGTGAAACTCAGGCATTAGTTCTGTCCCTCAGTGCCTCGGTTGAGGAGCATGCTGCCTAACAAAAGCGTAGTGTTTCGAATCAGCCACTGCTCTGGAAAAAGCAGTCGTGCTTTTTATGGAGTGAGAGGATGACATGCATGTGAACCTGCTAGCCCCCGCCACTCAGCGTCCTCCAACACTCAAGCAACCAGAAGCCACCTGCTGTCTTCTGTCTTATTTTTCACCCTTTTCAGCCACTCATCCTCCTCCTCTCTCTCTGTCTAATTGTCTTCATGTCCATCTTTCCTGCCTTTGTATCTGCTCCCACCCGATCTCGGTCTTTTTCTCTCTTTTTTCTCCCTCTCATTCTCTTTCCCTTCCCTCCCTTTCGTCCGTTTTTCCTTGCTTGAATTTGTCAGCACATCTGACAGGTGGGCGCCTCGCTGCTTTATTCAAGTTTTTCTGTGCCATCTAACATCTGTGGCCAGCTACCTTAGATCTTGCAGGTCTTTTTGCATTCTGTGTCCCTCAGTGCTTGCACGAACATGCACGTACACACACACACACACATACGCGCGCACGCAGAATCTGATGCTGCAGGTAAGAGTTGCCATGGCAATCTGTTATCTGTTGATAAGGAGCTACGACTGAGTTTCATTTTCTCAGCGTCCTCTGTCATGGCCCACTGTTCTGCTGATGGATACTGAGCTGAAGCAGTAACAGGCTGTTCACTTGTAGCCAATTAAAACTCACAGTGATGTGTGGTGTCATTTAGGATGTTGTCGGAAACTTCTGTTTGTTTGTTTGTTTGTTTGTCTGTCTGTCTGCTGTGGGTGTTGTTGAGCTTTCATGCATTGTCAGTCAACACTTTCGATACTGGTGAGATTTCTTGTTTCTTTGTTTAGCATTAGCTGAATGTGCATGAAACTCCTTTGCAATGTGTCGTGCAGACAGAAGGCTTCATTGAGAAAAGAAGAAACGGAACCACTTTTTCCTAAAATGTCGAGTGCAGGTGTGTGCGGAGGCGCGTTTGTTGATGTCCTGTGTATCTGTGAAATCTTGCACAAAGCCCACATTTAGATTATTTACACCTAAATACTGGTACATTTATTGAGCATCAGGCCATAACATTCAATATTTAGGATTGACACTGTGGGAAGACAAAGGATTATAGCCTTTGGGCAAATGCTTTTCATGTTTGTCTTCAGGTGAAGTAGACAGTACTGATGAGTAATGACTGGTTTGTGGTTTCTATTTGATTTAAAACTGTATGTCAGGTCTCTATTTTTGCTTCTCTTTAAGTATTTACTCTTTTGAATGAGTTTTATTTCCAGGCATAAAGACATTAATTAAATTAAGATCAGACATCTGCATGTTTTTGCTGTTTTAAGTTTCTAAGTGCTTCAACACTTTTTGCCAGATTCTTATTTACTGCACTCGAGTATAAATGTCAAGGTAAACACTTTAAGTATTTCCACTTGAATGAAAGAGTTCAGTATAAGAATATTGTATATGTTTGATTTTCTTCAGTTACATTTTGTGCACTTAGATGGACTGACTGCACAGACTTATTGTGACCTGAAAGGCATGAATCATATTTTCCCTGTAAAGTGTGTGCGTCAGTGCTGTCGGCGACTGAAATAGAGCCACCAAGATGTGAACGCTGCAGAGGGATCGTCAGGCCTGGGTTTAAGCTTTTATTAAGCAGACGTATGCTGCTGCTGTACGAGTAAAGCAACCCGGGGAATACGGAGATTTTCATAAAGGCTGGGACGACTGCACGCACAAGTGAAAATTGAACTCGCAGCATGCAGACAGGAAGCAAACATGATTTAAAAACCAGCACCTCCCTCCTCCATCTTGCCAGTAATACACACCGACACATTTTTCTACCTAAGTACTTGCCAAATAGCTCACTGCATGAGTTACAGTGCAGAGCAGAGGAACAGTCAGTCTGGGATGATGAATGTACACACATATACAAGAATATCATGACAATGACTGCGCCCCAAGAGCTGCTCAAATATGCATTTGCAGGTGAAAGCACAGGCAGGGGTTTAATTAGCTGGTACTTACACATCTACAGCAGAGTCAACTATAATATTGCTTGATGTAGAGTAAATAATAAATGGCCGTCTGTGTCGTGACCCCATACAAAAAAGATGAAGCAGACTCACCCTTTAGTTTTGTGCTTATTCTACCTTTATTTCCTGTTGATGGCAGGGGAAAAGAAAAGTAAAGGAAGGGATGAAAGCAATGAAATTTTCAGGTAACCTATATGACAAATGCCATTGAAATGTACTTGATGGATATAAATTAAAATCCTGAGATGGTCCAGATTATACCCATGTGTAGTCGTATTTGTACCAGTATGTACCAGTACCATGTATGGAAGCAGTGCTGGTTATTCACTCAGAGAGCCTCTGTTTCTTATGTCAATATGCTGAGCTTAATGTTTGATCATATTGCTGAAACCCTTTTAGGTTTCCATGTGGATGTTATCAAATATTAATAAGTTGTTGTGCTGTGAAAATATTGTTAGTGATGCAGTATATGTCAGTTCTGTTAAATGTAAGCGCACGTGTCTTTCAGTGAGTCTCTACATGTCTAATCAGACTGTAAAAAGTAGAATATGATTTACATTAGAAGTGATGTGAATTAAAAATCCTGATGCTGATGTTCAGCTCTGGGTTCTGTCTCCAAAGTGTTGATACATATTAAATTTGAAGTGTTGGGTTTACAGTTGCCCCCATAAAGAGAGAAACCAACCTGTCTCTAAACCAGACAATAACACACTTTGATCTGATGATGAATACCATCATGTTCAGTACCATCCGGTAGGGTTACAGCAGCCCTGGCATGGTCTTCTCCCTATCTTCAAGCTGACTCAAGCAATCTCTGCTCTGGATAACTTGAAAAAAAAGAAAAACACAACATCCGACCACCCCACATTCTTTGAGTGTTTCTATTTTTGAATGACAGCAGATCCCTAACCTCTCCTTGAGGTACCTGCACCATTCCATGTTGCTCATAGATCATGCCAGGAGTTGGAGAAAGTCAGCCAAAAAGAATGTGAGCAAATACATTGTTATTCTTAAGATTTATTTATAGCTCTGCACTTGTTAAATTTACATAATTCAATGTATAATGAGATTGTGTTGTTTTGGCATTTTGCAGAGGTGTCATTTTCTTCACATAAATAAATCTGCAAATAAGAGCTGATTAACAACATTTTTGTTTGATATCAAAATCCTTGATATTACTGCTGCTTGTTTTCAGCACACCATTTGACACAAATGATGGTGCCATTATAATCGATAAGGTTTTTACTGGGCATAGTCTTTTTGTGCCCTGCTGACCTGTGGAGTTCAGCAAGAGTCCGTTTTGGGTCCTACATTATTCTCATTATATTGTCTGTGCTTCTCCTGGGCCAAATTATACTTTGCCAGCTAACTAACAAACTGATTAACTAACTAATTAGTCAAAAATTAAATGAATGCGCTGTTCTCCCATTTGATGAAAACCTGAATAGCATACCATAATACCACTGGAAACACAAATGGCAATATTCCTGGCATACAGTGCCATGTAAATCCCTTTTGCCATTTACTGATCTTCTTCCCATGGCAATATTCACAGTACTGTCCTAATTCATGAAAACAGGAACTCGGATTTGACCCGGTGTTTGGACCACTCCAAATGGGCATGTAAACAAGCTGTTGAGAGCATGCTGGTTTTGATAATGATTTAGTTTTGTTGTCCCTTGATATTTGCCTGCCTGCGTGTTTATGAAAGAAGTAGAGTGAGTAAAAAAATGTCCAAAAAAAAAAATACACTATCCCATGTGTCCCATGTGTATTGTGTGCTTACAGTGAAAGGTTTGGTTGTAAATCCTAAAACTCTGACTTACTGTATGTTTTGGTTCAATGTGAGTCATCCACTGCTGATAGCGCCTCTGACAGCCTCAATAAATACCACATTTAAGACCCTTACTTTCAGTCTACGCTGTATAGCATTTGAGAATGCCACCTAGCTCAAAGATACACAGTGATGTGCTCTCTATGTACTTTTACGAGCACATAGAGTATGTAACATTACACGTCGGAGCAATATCACACCGCTGACCTTGAATTACTGCTTCAACACACAGCTCCTATTTGCTTTCTGCTAGTCGGCGTTAAACTGTACATCCTCTATGCAGAACTGTACATACTGTATGAGCCAAACAACCCTTTGCTTGACTTTTTTGTTCCCTGTTTCGTCCCAGCCCACCAGACTCTCCGCGGCCATCACAGAGTGCCAACATTTCATGCTTTCTCGCATCACTGGGCTTGGAGAGTTGCACGGCATGTCCTTTCTTTGAGAACACAAACTAAACATCTGTGTTTGTGTTTGTGTGTGTAGGACCATCTCCTTTGGGGAGTCTGCGCTGTCATAGTCTGATGGCTTCAGTGGTCCACTCCTCGGAAAAACTGTTTTTTCTCTGCATGCTTGGAAGTCTCCCTTGATTTTCCTTGAGTCTCCTCATGCAGACTGATATCCATAGTGGACTGTTTTGCATAAACCGCTGATAAAGATATTGTTTACGTAAGCATGAAAAATTTCTATGTTCCTGTCCTGTTTGTTACAATATGTAGAAAATGAATGCGTAACAGAAACAATTGTCTCAAAGAGGGATTTAAACTGTGTTAGCGTGGTGGAGCTCAGGGCTTTGAATTGCATGTTGCAAGTGTTTGGGAATATACAAGTGTGCACGCCTCCATTTGTGTGTGGTTGTGTGTGAGTGTGCATTAATGCATTAGCTCATGCTGTGTGTGCATGTACCCACCTCGTCTTATGTGTTGGCGAATGACAAAGAAACCATTTCTACAGTTCAGTTTGTTATCATAGATACAGACATGTATGCGTGTGTGTGTGTCTGTGTGTGTGACTGATAATTGTCTCCAAGCGTTTCTCCCTTTTTTCCATATGAAACCTAATGGAAATAAATAATTCAGTCTTCAGGAACAGTACAACTTCCAGCAGTATTCTGCCACCGCTTTTTTCTTTACCGATCATGATCTAAAATCTTCATTTAAAAAACCCTTGAGGCTGCTGTCTTGCCTCATGAATTTCAAATATTCTTTATTTCCTTCTTTCCTTCTTTATTGCATTCTTTCTTTCAAGTTGCCAAAACCTCCCTTTGACTCTGGTGCCTGCTTCTTCCCTCCCTGTTCTCCCAGGAAGAGTCAGCACACTGCTTTGAGTCTTGTTTCTGGGTACAGGGCATGTGTACACTTCTCATTCTTGTTCATTTCCCAAATCAAGAAAAGCAAAGACTGGCATCTCAGTACTTCACATACCCAACAGCATCGTATGTAAAGCACTTTAGCCTCTCTCTGTCTCCATGACAACAGGGACGTTGTGTTCCTACATTTTTTTTCTAATGCTTTTGGAGCCATATCTGTTTGTGATTGACAGCATGCCGCCGAATTAAAACTCTGCAGTGATGTTTTTGCTGAACTGCATCTTTTCTGTCATATATTTTTATTCTTTGAGGTTTCAACTTGGACATCTGAGAAAGCCATGCAGCTGACATGTATTGTATATGCAGCACTGATTATGTCAGTGAAAATCACCTGATTCTTCTTTAAATGAATATTTCAGGATCGCAGACAAGGATCATATAGTAATTCTGAAATCTAGCCTTAAGTGTTTCACATGCTGCAAGATCCCACTCAGCAGAATGGGCCAAATGGTCATTCTAGCATACTGAAAGACTCCAGCTGCCTCAACAATGCCTTCGAGCCATGCAGCTGGCCTCTTCTCGCCTTATAATTAGTGGTCCAAGACACAATGACAGTGATTACTATGTTACACACTGCAACCATTAATCAACCACACAACTGCATAGGGATCAGCGTAACAGATCTTTGCACATGGATAGGCCTGTTTCAGAATGTCGAAACTAAATGTTTAGCATGACCCTCCATTTTGGAGGAATTAATGCATATATAAAAATATCCATGTCAGCAAGAAGAGTGAAACACACTCCTACATGCATATGCCCAGTTTTCCTACAGTATGATGTTTCAATGTGATTTTCTTCTCCATCAACATTTGACAGTTCCTCAAAGTGAATAGCTGTAATTAAATGGAGTTTCAGGGGCTGAGTTTTCTAAAGCAATCCATTCCAGCAGGGCTTGGTGGGCTTTAGTTCCCCTTGTATGGTAACAGTATCGTCTGGACCCTTCAGACCAACCTACTTTCCAGAAAAGTGAGAATATCCCGCTTGCTGAACTGAAATAACCACGGCTCTTACTAGAGCTGCACAAATATGTCAGCTAATGTTTTCCTGGAGAACATTGCTGTAGAGCTTACTTGCAAAAACTTTGAAAGCTTGTAATAGTAGAGCTGATGTGAGAAAGTCCACGTCTGTCACCACCACTACCTAAAGATCTGTGTAAAACTGAAGCACTTTACTAGCCCTCACCTGTTCGGATAACGTCAGACTGGTAAAATAATGCTGAGTGTTAACAAGTAAACACCTACTGTTCCTAGCAGAGGACAACAGGTGCAGCTGAAGTGTACATTAAATAGGGCTGGAGGAATAAAAACCGAGGTTGTGTTCTGATTGGAACACATTGATGACTGATTTAAAGCGTTTTAATCTCCAGGAAAAGCAATGGTTTGACTCAAGAGAAAGACTTTGTCTGGATAGTGAAGACAATTTTATGGTGATTCAGTGATGACCAAAAAATATTAATAATAATAATAATAATGAAAAATGACGCATTTTAGTTTACTATCCCTTTAACAACACCGTCCAGTATCACTCTGTGTTTTATTTACTATCATCTGCATCTGACGTCCTATCTAATACGTCTACCTGGAGCAGAACGTTTGCCTACAGCTGCTGACTGCCTCAGGGAAGACTGACTAACTGTTTCCATCTTCATAAAGTGCTCTCCGTCCCGATTCAGGTGCATTAAGTGTGATTATTCACCAAGGGGAGGGAAAAAAAATGATCCGTAATTGTCTCTCAAATTTAATGTGTGCAGAAGACACATAATGGTCCAAACAAATCATTAAGCTTAGAAGCAACCTGTGAAATGCCATTTGGAAGTTTGTTATGTTGTTGCTTGTGATCATTAGTGCGACAATGACTGGGAAATAAAACACAAAGTGGCAAAAACAAAGACATCAGTGTGATTTTTTTTTTTTTTTTTTAGAAAAAACAGACCCTCATTGAATGTAAAATTAGAGCGCCCTAAACATTTTGATTTCCAGTTTCTATTTTTACTGCATATTGCACTGATCGACACTCTTGCATTATTTTCATTTCAATATGCTCCTATTAATTTGCCTCTCTTTTTGTTCACGGAGGATGGGATACAATCTCTTGTCTTTTTGTGACTCTGTCTAGCCGTTATCGTGTGATATTTGTGTGAAACAAAACCTGCAGAATCCCATTCACAATCCACAACAGAGGACACGGAAATATATAACTGATCTGTGTGTGTTACCAGCCATATGTGTTCCCAAATCAGTCTGCTGTGAAATTTCGGAGACACACTCAACCATAACGCAGCTCGTCTCTTTGATGGTCTGCTTATTGTTTACAGTAACAATAGAGTAGAGCAGCAGTGCCTCCAACCAATTAGTCCCTCATGTTCTAGTTTATGTATTTTGGCCTGAAAAAGCCCCAGACCTGTGTTTTGATGAACTGAACAGAAAAAACAAAGATGCATCCAAGACTGCACAGAGGAAAAAGGCAAAGATTACAGCTTTTTTTTTTTTTACCAAGGTTCAGAAGGGTAAAAATGTAATTCCTGATCTTATCAAGAGAGTCTCCAAACGCAATGTCAGGCACTTCCTTTTGTTTAAGGTTTAAGCAGTAGCCTAAGTCAAAGTTAAAGGAAAAGTCCTTCAATCCATATGACCACATAGACCGTTTGTTCCAACCCTCTTATACAACCAACAGGGTTAGGGTTGGTGTTGGAGTGTTTCCTAAATTAATAGCACATGTGAGCTGTCGTTCTTCCATTAACACTACACCACAGTGTCGTTATTTACAGGACCACTAGAAGTCATTTAACTTTAAAACGATAGTTTGTAATAAGCTGCTGTATAAACAACCTATGGGCTTGTTGTTTTTTTGTTGGACAACAGCTGCTGCAGTAATCAGGACTGCAACATCGGGGGATTAATCCTCTTTTATGTCTCTTAACAGTAAAAGTGCGTCCATTCTAGCTCTGGGTGCGACTAGGAACTGAGATCAAAGTCTGATTTTTTAAGGTCAGAGCAGAGTTTAGTTGCACGGACGTTGAAATGTACAGGATGATGTGGTGCTTAGGGAAGATACAGTGGTCAGCTGTCTAACCTGGTTTATTGATATTCAAAAGGGAACAGTGGTAGAAATGCTTGAACATTTGTGCTAACAGACACACACACACACACACACACACACACAAACCTCACCCACAGACCTCTGATGCATGATTTAGAGCTCCTTTCCTGCACACCAGGGAAAGGACATCGTGATGACATACGTCATTCATTACAGAACATTTTATTGAGCTGCTTTTCTCTCCTCTGACAACCTGCAATTACATCAGCTTGCTCTGTGAAGTCAATCCACATTGCCAGCCTCACATTAAAGGCAATCAAGAGCTTTTGAGCAGGCTTGCTGAGAACAAAATGGAAGTCCAAACCCCGTGCTGCCTTGCCGTCACTGACAGCTTCTGATCAAGCCTCTGGCAGACTTTTTCAGCAGGTTAAAAGGTGTTCAGTGTAGCATTTTTATAAATCAAAGCATCATTGTTGAATCAATTGTGATACCATTTTAAAATCAGGTCAGTTCATAGTTTCTATTTCACAGCAGTTATGTTTAATAAACCTTTTTTTTTTTTTTTTAAATAAATCCTGTAGCTTCCTGTTACCTTCCCGACACAGGCAATTTGCTGGCATTCCCTGTGTAA